>VOQK01008553.1:45029-59114 GCA_015052645.1 Benitochromis conjunctus | reverse complement strand
ATCTCATTTTAAATGTTTTTTTTTTTTTTTTTTTTTTTTACCCCAATTCCTTTTAGTCATCCACAGGAGGGTTAATCTTTAAGCATATGTTGTAGTTGAAGAAAAGTTTGTTTGCTCTCCCCCATTTACAACATACAAGAAAAAAAAGGGGGATGAGAAGAAGGGGTGGGATGTGCTTTGGGGACTAAAAAATAAAAAGTGCTTTGATGCATCTTCGGATCCAGACCGGCGTGGAGCTGACAGACCGTAGAGATGGCAGTATCTGGAATGTTCCAGAGATCTGATGCATGGCGCTACATACTGATCCACGGCAGGTTAGCCCGACACTCACAGGAGGTAAAAAAAGAACAAATCGATCAAAACCCACAAACAAACCACACATCAGGGACGTGTAGACCTCCAGAGCCTTCTGCAAGTCCATTCTTTTCAGTCCAGCTCTCCCGGAGGTGTACATTAAAGAGTCTGTGTATGTGTGTACATGTGTATGTGTGTGTGTGTGTGTGTGTGTGTGTGTGTGTATACAGAGTGGTATGCACCAGGCCTCTTCCAACATTTACAGAAGTCAGAGTAAAGAGTCTGGTCCTGGGAAAGGAAAAGATGTCAGACTAAGGATGGAGGGTGCAGGTGGAGGGAGGAATACAGTGTGACAGGAGGAATGTAGTCAGACGGAAACTTATGGCCTCTCTGTCTTTGTGGATGGAGTTTAGGGAGTATAACAGTGGAGGACAGTGGGTCATTCTGGCTTCAGGGAAAAGGGAGAGATGTACGCTTGTTCCTCAGTGACCGATCATGACTGTTCCTCCCCTCTGCGGGCCTGTTTGGGTGTGGAGTATGTGCACGACAACCCATGGCACGGACTGGTGTCAGACATGAAGCACCTCCATACTGTAGTCCTCTGTTTCTGTGTACTGGGAGGAGTTTGTGTCTGACTGGTTGGGGGCCAAAGCCTCTTTGTTCTCCAGACTCGGCTCCATTAGGGGGGGCTTCTCCAGTGGATACTTTTTATATGTCTCTGGACGGTTCTGCACATATATGACCCGGTTATACGCCTTGAGTCTCCTCCATAGATGGATGTAGACTTTGCATTGGACGTACATGAAAACCAGTCCACCTGTAAATCCGATGGCCACCACCACAAGCTTGGTCCAGAAAGGCCATTCCAGGATTCCTGAGGAACGGAGAACAGACAAAAAAAATAAATACATAAATAACAACAAATGAACAAGTGAAACACAGAGAAGACTGCAAAAAAGAAAAAGCAGATGCACTTTATATATGTTCAAGTGTAGGAGATCTGAATATAAAAACAGAGAGAAGGATTGGTTTATAAACTGCCGCAAATTCATCACATTTCAGCGAATCGTTCAACAGATCATCCTTGAACTAGAATATGCATTAGCAGTGAGGATATCCGCTGCAGGAAACTGTCTCCTATTCCTCTATACTGCAAATGGACACTATTATTACAAATTGCCCTGCGTGCTCTACTTTTTCAAAGAAGATCATTAATCTTAAAAATTTGCAATTTATATTACTGCTGAGAATTTTCTAGCATGCTGTTTGTTACTCATAGTGATTAAAGTCAAAGTCCAGAGCATGGAGGGTTGCGTGAGATAGCAAGCATCCTGTCATATTTCTATGGTAATGCAATGTGGGTGGGGCCATGAAATGGAATAAAAGTCAGTCTTTTCAGATACGCTATATGGTTTTGCATTGTAGCAGCTAACGCTAACATTTCGTTTTCTCTGTGCATTATTTTACACACTGCTCAACGATGTGAAGGAAATTAAGGAAGCAGAAACCACTGTGAATGTATTTCACTTATTTTGGTGTGAATGAAACTAACAGGTGCAATGGAGAGGCAACAACAAGTCAGCCCCCAAAAAAGGGAAGCATGAGTAGCCCACTAGTTGTTACACTGCTCCTCAGAAAAAGATGCAGATATTAGGTATGCTCCTGAGTTGATGCCCTTGTAAGGCCCTGTCCAGCTCTCCTCGTGGAGTGGCTCATCTCCCCCACACTGTTGAGACTGTGATGAGTGAGCCAGCACACCTTCTATCGAAGGCATGTGTGGATGTGCCATCATGGAAGAGCTGGAGTATCTGTGGGCTGCAGATACCATCATACCAAAAAGCAAAACTAGAGAAAAATAAATCAGGAGGGATTAAGGAGCGAGCAATAGTTTACGCCAAAGCAGGTGAAACAGATTCATAATGGTTATACTGTTATACTTTTTTAAGAATAATTTGGGGATGTGCTTCCTCAGTTGTTGGATATTTAAGCAACTAAAATGAAATTCTTATATGGTTCTACCATCTATAAACATCTCTCAGCTGACTGCTTTTTAGAAACTCTCTTATATTATGAACATCAGTATAGTGATCTGATCTGATATTACCCATCTCTACTGCAGTGCAGACTTTTCACATTTTACAGACATGGTATTCAAAATTGAATTGGCCAGTTAGATGAACACAGAAACAAAGAAAAGGGAAATAAATGGTGGCACCCTGCTGGTTGTGGTATAAAATCCAAACAAATAACTCTTTTAAAAGTGGAAACACTGCAAAAAGAATTGCATCTGTCTATGCAAAACACTTAGTACATTTCCACGACTCCAGGGGCAATTACAACATCCCTGCAAACAATCAAAGAAGAGGCTAAAAATTAGCAATTTCTGGGACATATAAATATTTGTAATAGGCCTCAGTGCTCCCTAAAACAAATACTAACAGGCAGTGAAAATATTCAAAAATGCCTGAACCCCATCCGTTTCTTCATATTGGCTAACATAACAGCTAGTTTAAGATATAAAAGTGCCTCATATGAGGAATGCCAATTCAAAGAAGGCAAATATAATATAACCAGTGTGGTATTAACTACGCTGGACAGAGATGTCAGGGGCTTTCTATCTAGCATTATGAGAAGAGATTAATGTGTCATTTGTTGTGTGAGGATATGTCAGCGAGGTTCGTTTTAATCAAAGCCCTCAGCCACAAAGTATAACACAGAAAATAAATCACAGCATGTTCCTCAGCTTTGTCTGTCTGTGTTCATTAGGCGGAAACATTCAGGGAGGTGGTGTGAATATAACCAGCCTTAAAGGATGAAGTACTATTATTTCTACTCTGAAACCAAAGACGAAAAGGCAAAGAAACGGACGCAACGAGTGGTCAAAAAAGGACTTGGGACAGAAGAGATGTGAAAGTCAAAAGGTCAAAGTTGAAATGTTTACCTGGGACTCTTCCGGCTGCATGGGTAAAGAGTGTAAGTATCATGTATTACAAAAGACACACAAACAGATTGAAAGAAAAGGCAGGAATTAAAAATGATGTCAAATATTACATTTGCACATTTTAAGATGTAATTCATCATGCAATCAAACATCAGCTCTGTTCCACACTTCAAGATGTTTACATCCACCTCTCCTTTTATCCTGAGAGCAAATCTAGAAGAAAAATAAATAACCGTGGTTCTGTGAGGCAGCAGACAAGCAGGACAATTTGGCATCACCATGGTGACTGGACCTGACAGCCCTCAGGGACTGTAGCAAGTCTGAATCATCAGGTTGGGCTTAACAGGCACAGCCTGCTCTTCCATCTGTATACAGTTTTGAAAGTGCCAAATATGCCAGGGAGAGATGAGTAGCAGCGGAGGTAGTGCCAGCTGATGCTACGACAAGTCATCATTACAGGAGAATTCTCCATTTTTATCCCTGATGATAGGAGCCCAAAGTGGATGTCCACTTTTTATGGCTGTAAGAAGCAGCCCAGGGAGCCCAGTGTTATTGTCCTCTTATTCTGGGATTTGAATGAAAAACCATAAAGCCCGACTTATTGGACATTTTTGCTATAGCCAGCAGCAGGTACCAGTTTGGCACACACATAAAACTGGGAAAAGCTAGAGGCAAAATCTGAAATATTGTGATGGAGGAAAGCAGTCACCCTTTTCAATAAATATAAAAATATAAACATAAATGCTGTGGTCAGAAAACTGCACACCTTAAAGGAATTGTATTTCACGAGGATATCGATACCACTCGTGTCTGTAAGCTACATAAAGCATGAGTGGCCAGCTAGCTTTGCTCAAAAGTAACAAAATCAAGCTATAAGTACCACAAACTCACTTATTTGTTGGTCATTTTGATGTGTTCAGGACAATGATCCCTTTCGAGCTTGCCTGAGAGTCCCCAAAATATGCTGTGCCCATTCATGAACAGTCCAGCACTCATTAAACATTTCTTACACTTTGATGTGCTCGTCAAACAAGAGTAAAAACCGCGGTCATTTTATTTACATTTGGATATAGCCATTCTACCTGTTCCCAGTCTAAAATATCAAAATAATAATTCATCATTCATTCATTATAATTCATAATTCCAAAGACTATTTAAAAGAAGGCTGTAGCTCCAAGGTCTGAAAAGTGAAGTGGAAGCCCTTTGAATATGTAAATAACCTGCAATAAAAACTGAATTCAGCAAATGTTGACAGACGGATGTGCATCATAATGTTAAATAAGCAGGCCTCCAAATTCTCCTACGTGATCAGGAATTGGACACAGCCCGAAGGTTTTTATCGATTTCAAATATTATGATGTCATCATGTTGTCTGGCACCTCCTGGCAATAGGCTAAAGTAACTTGTTTATGTACCTACGACACTTCACGCAAATATCTTAAAAGTTGACTTATACATGGCATATTATAATGTCATCATGTTGCCAAGCAACCACCCACCAATGGGATAAAAGTCACCATTTAAAGCATCACATCATTCTCATTTTACCAACAACAATATGGACAGGCCAAACAATACAGTAGCATGGGTCTATACTAGCATAAAATAAAATAAATAAATAAATAAATAAATAATTAATATATAAGCTATGAATAAGGGCAATGCGCAAGTGCCGACAGTGGTCGACTCCCGTGCTTGCAAAAACAAGTTGAAAAATCACCCTATGGTAAATCATTTCCTTATCCTTGTCACTTCAGTGACGTAAAGCATCGAGTGTGATGTGTAGTCAGCTGTTGCATCCAATTTTTGCCACAAACATGCACGTGCCAAACTGCTGCTGTCACACAGCTCACATCACACATATATGCGAATAACAGACACACACAAGCACAAGGTCACAAAAAAAAAATACAAAAATTCCAGATTGCTGAGTACAGTTTTTTCTTTACAGTCAGATTAACCACAAACTGACCTTCGACACACAAAAACAGAATCACTTAAAAAAAAATTGCCTCACTTTGCTAAAACAATCTCTAAACTACGTCTCTGGAATTAAAGTGGACTTACAGCACAGAGGAAAGAAACTCTTCTAAGCATTTATTCAGCTCCAGCTGAAACTTTGATTCCCATTGAGTTTCTGCCTGCCAGTTAACACCCACATATATACCAGTCTTAAAGCATATTTTACACTGACTGTAAACACACCATTGAGATAGCTCTACAGTTATACAGATTTTATATTGAGTGCTAGTCACAACTTGGAGATGATTGTGGACGAATAGATAACATCCAGAACAAATGCGTGCCACAGACGATGTTGCATTATTGCTTCAGTGTTTGTCTGTGTGCGTGAGAGTCGGTGCTGACCTGATTTGATTTCCTCTGCTGTTCTGTCGATGAGAACGTAGAGGGACCACACCACACAGGTGATGGCGATGATGTGGAAGGTGACCGAACACATGATCTTCCTTCTCTCGCTCGCTGTCATCTGTAGTTTCTCCCACTGCCAAAGATGGAAGACTTTTGAGCATATTCACACACATTTAAAAAAAATCAAAAAGGAACATGCTTTCAAACTAAGCAGAAACTCTATGGCTCAAAACTGAAGCCAAAGAGCAAATTGCTCCAATGGCCAAGTGAGCCAATCCCCTAAAACTCCTACACTGAAATGCCAAATTTCAGTCATAAAAACATGTTTCCATTCTGCTACAAAAACTGTTTTCATCTCTACAGACAGTCTGTCTAAGATGTTTGTGTTCCAGCTTTGGTTGGTGAAATTCTATTTTTTTTTTTATTAGTCTGTTAGTTAGCACCAATTAGCAGATATATGCATCTCTGTATTGGAGCCTGCTAAAAAGGCTTGCTAGCATAAGATGACAGCACTGTACCCTTTGATCTAAATATGGCCACTTATGCAAGGCCATTCAAAATAAAACAAAACAACAGACAAACAACCACAAAAAAACATGACGGCAGCCTTAATGGCAAAGTTAAGGGAGGTCAAGTTAAGGGAGGTGAAGGTGGCATCGTCCATCTTTTATATACAGTTTATGTTTGAAACACTCAAATTAAGATGGTAACCTCCTTGTGGCTAGAAACACATGGTTGCCCAGAGGTTTATCATGTAACAATCATGAACTGACTCGGGCTGACCGCAATCACAGACTGGTGAAAGTTTGCAAATCACTGCTGTATTATTTATAATCTGAGTTGGTCTGCGTGGATGAGCACAACTCGTCTGAAACTGATCACTTAGCAGCAGGGGACTCGACTCAACTGGTTTCATGCTGGCAGTACTCCTGTATAACAGCAAGACGCTGTTTGTGGAGGAATTTCTGTTTCAGATTTAAGCAATTTTGGTTGGACTCTAAATGAAAGAAGTTAATATGAATTTCTATGTAGACAGCAGCAGATTTGTCATGGTTAATTGCCATATTAATATGTACAGATTGCATGCAATACCCAGCTTGATCCCATTTAATGGCAGCCTGATAACAGACTGATTCTGTCTTATTGGTGTTTTATCACTTCGAAGATGGCAACTGACTGCAAGTGGTTGCCGACCTGGTCCCCGTCTTCAGAGGAACCATTTCAAAAGCCACAAGACTGCAAGTTCATTGCACACAATCTCAATAAATTTTGGTTGTGCCACAGTCTTCACCTACTGTTTATCCCACATGTGACGGTATCATAAAGGCCATTTTCTCAAGCAGGTCAGAGTTTGAGCCAAATATTTGATAGATACCATTCAGCTCCTGTCTCCACAATCCAGTGCTACACAATATTTCTTGGCAGGGTTAATGAGATTATGATGTACCCTGCTACCTGCCAGGAAGCTCAGTTAACTTTGGAGCACCTGGTCAGTCATTGGCTGCACTAAAATAAATGCCGGAAATCTGCCCAGCACTAAAAAGAAATCATACAATACCTGTACTGTTAGATAGCTTTGTGCAGGTTTTTTCAAACATCCAAATCCAGAATAATGAATTCAGTGATGAATAATTGCGGGGTCACTTTAATAAGACGCGGGTGTTGCCGAACAACATGACACCAAGCACTCTTTAATAAAAACTTTCATACTGACAACAACATCCGCCTCTCATCTCAAATTTCCTTGTGCACTCACACATGAACAACTTCAATATTCACCCATGGGATTCGGAAGCTATTAACAGCGGAGCATTTGTTTAAGGCCTTTTGTGCAGCTAATGAAGGGTGGAGGAATTTTAATTAGAGTGTCCTGCTATCTTCAGGCCACAGTGATTGATAAGAGCCTTTCAGGAACGTGGACTGCCTATAAACCACTGAAAGGGATCACAACCACCCGGACAAGCGGTTTGCTTATGAAAACAGCTTGCTGTGCTCTTGTGTCTGTACGACACGACTGGAGATTTTTTGGCACTTTTTGCTTCACAACAAAGGAGTGATGTGAGCTAAGTTAGGACGCAGAGATGGAACAAGACCCTGACTTTATTAAATGAGGCTGAACTGCTTAACAGCCAAATATGCACATCACCACACAGGCTTACCTTGCGCAGCGGTTTGAGTTTAGTCTCCATGATGAACTCGTATTTACACAGTTCACAGCAACGAGTGTCAGAGCTCTTGATCCACTGCTGTAGACAGGACTGGTGGACAAAGCGCAAGCTCCCTGTGCAGTGGCATGGTGTGATCAGAGGGCTCTCGTCATCCCCTTCACAGTGACAAATCCTGCGGGAGGCAGAGAATACAGTCAACACTAAGCCACAGGCAAGACAGCTAGTAACAGGAGCAAGATGGGAGAGAGGGGAAAGATCAAAAAGAGAAAAGTTGGCAGGGGAAGGTGACCACACATTTCTCCAAATCTGAGAAAACTTGGGAGTTGTGTAATATAAGACTGCACGTCAGCAAAGCTGGAGTAGCATCACCAATAGCACAATATGCAACTAATTTTTCCCCACCTACAACAGCTTTAAGAAAACAGGTGAGAATATGATTTCACAAACAGAGAGAACAAAATTAACACCCTTGTCACAGCAGACAATACATGTCCCACATGAGTAAACTCAATCAAGACAAACTAAACTGATTCATTTACAAGTCCAAACAACATTTTGAGAAACTGATCTCCTGCGTTTTTGTGTGTTTCAGTGCAAAATTGAACACTTTTAATGTCATTTCACTCTGTAGCTGTACAGCGCTGAGTTTCAGTCTTGATAAGAATTAATTTGTTTTATATTACTGTAATTCAGTCTGTGACAAATACGTCTGTTTGTGTATTGCAGCAATACACTGCTATGCACTCTGCGGTGAAGGCTGAAGTGCCTTGGAGTTGTTGCACTTTTAAAACCCAACAAAAAATAACCACATGAACACAATATTCGTTAAAAATACGACAGGATGCAGCTGTATTCTCTTTAACAGGTGTTTGTGATGCTGTGTCCAGTCCCTATAGATGCCTGGAATGTGCCGAGTACAGACACCGACAGCTGGAACATTCGATTAGGCGTCTGTTGCCTCTAATGACTGCTGGACAGGCTGTTGTCAGTGAGAGGAACCAATCACTTTTCCAATAGACTGACTTAAAGGAGTCCACCACTCCAAGATCACACACATCACACGCTGTCTGACAGGATGGAGGATGTTGGTCTGCGCTACCAGACATCCACACTAAGGAGGAGTATATTTGTCCAAATCTTTCCACTCAGTGTAAGGAAGATTGATAGGCAGACTGAGCAAATCTCCAGACTATGTGGACACTTTCACCTGCATGATAGTCAGAATCTGTCAGTTTTAGTGGTGAGAGGACAAAGTGAGGGGTTAGAGGAGGTTACATCACACCTATGCCTTACATCAGAAAGTAGAAAATTATTATGATCTCAGAATTCAATGTCAGGACATTGACTTTGTTGTGGTTTTTCAGATTACAGTCCTAAGTGAATAACCAATAACCACCAAAATCAGGCAGCTTGTTAAACCACAACGTGACATTGATTTTCCCTAGACTACCAAAGCAGGTTAAAGGCGTTGTGTTGTAGTTTAAAAAGCAAATAATGCCTTAAATGGGTACAGAATACACAAAGGGGGGCACATGTTCTATTAATCTATTTTTCAAATACATTTTTTCCCTACAGATTTCACAGGCAGTAAGATCAATAATCCAGGAACGCCTTCTGTGATACTTTCTTCTCCTGAGTGGGTAGCGAGGAGCAATGGCATGTCTTTACGGGCTGGAAGATGCAAGCAAACAAAGCGTGGAGAAGACAAGGTGGAGGAGGAGGAGGCGGAGGGAGCCGGGTGTTCAGATGGGATTGTCTTTATCCTGGTTCATGGAAGGATAACAACTTGAAGGAACACATGCACGCCCACATTTGCGTTCACACATGTCAGAAAAGGAAGCACACGAGAAGACGTCTATTTCTAGACTGACCACAGTGTTAGAAGATTAAAAGACAAAGTGAACAAAGGTGGACAAAAATAGGTCATATCCAAAGGTTCTCAAGCAGAGGAGGTGGAAGAAGTGGAATAAGGACTGGGGGATTAAAGGAGAGCCAAGACACAATTAACATCGCTGGAGGAAGTTGGGTTTTTTTTTTTTGATCATGGATAGACTGCTTTGTTTATTTGTGTTCATTTGCATTCATAACAAGATGATGAACTGCAGATTCTCATCCCACACATACTGTATTTCTATTTCAATTTAAAAAAAGAAAAGCCAGAGGAAGTAGATCATTTGGTGCTTATATCAACGATTTCTGCCTGCTGAAATAAACAGATCTGACAAATAATTTTTTTATGTAGGAGGAGATAACCACAGAAAAATCCCAACACCTCCGCGCGGAGTTGCGGTGGAAATACAGCAATTGGTAAACAACATGAGCGGAAGAGGGCAGAGGAATCTTTCACTGACACATTGAGGAAACTTTCACCTGATCCGCAACAGGCTGAACCGCCTCGGAGCTACTTTAAAGACAAGAAATCTCACAAATAAAGCACGCAACGTTCACCTTCGTCATTTAACACGGCGCATCCATATATTCCAACAGATTAACATAATAACCCCGGCACCGGCGTGCAAATTTGCAGCTAAATTAACTTTTTGTCAGCAGCGGCACATTCCGAGCGCTGTTAGGCGTGGGACGTTAAAATTTAATTTGCATCACTTGCATCCACAACACTCTGTTTGACGGTAATTTTAAGATGGCAGAGGCGCCGTACGAGTATGACAACATTAAAATGTGAGAAGCAAACAGAGTCAGGAAATCACAAGCCCCAGAAGCTGAGAAGGAAACAAGCTCAAATGCCTGCCGAAGCATTCGCTTTCTTCCTGTCCCCCCCCCTTTTTTTTGCTTCCTCATAATTTTCTCTGGTGGCATGCAGCCAGTTTTTGCACTCCACACTCCCTCGATGTGCTGCTTAAAGACCGTCCTCCCTCCAGCTAGTCCTTATTCCACCCTCATCCAAAAATGTTTGTGTACGTTTTTTCAAATGAATTTCAACACCACTAATCTGTCTTCTCTTGCTTTTCTGCTGAACAGATTTTCATGTGGAAGATATGTGAGGCATCTGAAGTATCTGCCTCTCAGACTGTTTTCAGTCTGCGCAGTTTAAGCGCTGCCAGAGACATGCTGATCAGTGATCAATTTAGTGGCTTTAGTGGCTAAGCAATCGCTCTCTCTCTCCTTTTTATTTTTTCTCCTTTCTTGTCTCTGATCATTTAAGAGGTTACTCGTTTGGCTTTGCATGAGCACGCTTGCCTTCAAAGAGAATATCAAATTTGCTGAGGAGACATTTAACTGTTGGAGGAAGGTTAAGGAATTACACAGACTCTAGCTGTTTTATGCTGTCAGATTTAAAAGCTTAAAAGCTACCCTGTAATGCTGGTTTTTGAACATTAAAGCCAGTGTAGCTCAATGTTATTTAAATTTGCTGCAAATGAAAACTGAGTCATCAAACCCTACATTTAGTTGTTTATAGAATAAGTACAACTTTTTTTTTGATGAACTTTTTAATTCATATATATTTTTTAAAAACTGAACGATTTGAAAATCATTGCAATTTCGTGCCAAACACCCAAATATGCATTTGCGTGTTTGGCACGTATCAAAGTAGAGAAACAAAATCTGGAGAAAATATAAATTTGACTGCAATCGCTATGATTTAGTTAGAAGGTTGGTCATGGTTAAAGAAAAAAAAAAAAACAGGCCAATACAGGCTCTGGGGGTTCAGGCCCATCTGAAAAGGTCACTGTGCTCCCTCGGCTGAATTCTGCTGACACACTTTTAAAGCTGTAAGTGAAATTAAATCCTACAATTTGGTAATGAAAAGGTTGTACACCCACATCACAGATATTGCGGTAACAACCAAGCGCTGGGAGCTTAGTGCATCTGCAGCAAACGCCACAGCATGATTGAGAAGGACTGATTTTGGAGTATACACCCCCTCATTTAAAGCCTGATCCTGCTCAAAAACTGCAACACAAACAGAAATGTGTTGACAAGATTTTGTGCTCACGCTCGGTGACTCCCTGCTGTTCTGATGCGTGTGATGAGTTCGATAATCCACTTCTGCACGCAGATAAAATGTCTCTTATTTTGTAAACTATGCCACCACAAACAGATATTTTTGCACGTCTGTGTCTGAATGAGAATCAGATTTATCGACCAAGTATGTGTACACATACAAGGAATTGGGCTCCAGCTATTTCTTTGCTCTCAGTGTACGCAACAACAGACAGCACTGAAAACATGACATCAACATGACACACAACATAGCATAGACAATAACAACGTGTGAACCATATTTATGGTGCATAGTGTGAAGATGTTGGAATAAATAAGGGATGGATAACTAATTATTATATGTATGACCTGTTTACCTGCATCTCAAACGGTGGCTAAAAAGGGGATCAGATTTGTGATCATTAATTTTACAAAGGCTATCTATCATCTTTAGTGTTGTTTGTTTTTTTATCTTTACTTGTTGTTTGTTTTCTTATTTTACTATGACATTTTATGCTGTAATTTTATGTATTTGTTGTCTGGACTAGATTGCTGTACGTTGTTTGATGTTTGCTTTATTCCTTATTTATTGTTTTTCTCTGACCTGCCAGCGACTACAGATGAAAAGCAGCCTTTTGGATAACTCTGGCATATTTACACTGATATGTTCATTAACATGCATGGCCCCTTTAAAATAAATACATTCAAATTAAGAAATATACAGTATGTATGGCTACATTTCTCTGTGAATGCGTGTATGGTTGCATACGGGTTCACAATGTGGTTCAAAGCAGTTTGTTAATTCCTTTTTGAATTTGTTGAGTACCTGTAAAGGTGGGCCCCACAGTTATAATTATACAGGATTGCGTCCTTTAGTGCTTTTGCGTGCAGTTTGCATGTTCTCCCCGTGTCTGTGTGGGGTTTCTCTGGGTACTCCCGACTTCCTCCAACAGTCCACAGACACGTGGTTACCTGGTTAATGTGTAATTCTAAATTGACCATAGATATGTCTTTCTCTTGTACTAGCGCTGAGACAGATGGGCGACCTGTCCCTCCAACTCTTGCCCTATGGCAGCTGGGATAGACTCCAGGGTCCAGCCTCCTTGATAGATGTATGTATTTATTTATTTATTTATCTCTGGAATAAAATAGTAAAGTTTTCAAGTGAGAAAAGTGAGTTTTCAAGCCAAATGCTTCCTTGTCAAGCTTGGTTCCCTGGGCCAGCAAACATACAAATGCAATCAATACAAATGTTTGAATTCTTTGAAGAAATAAGCTCATTAAACTTTTTATAACAAAGCAAATCCGGCAATTTTGTAATGTGTCCAGATGAGAAACAGTAGAAAAGCGTACTGTGTTTTCACCAAGCTTATCTGAATGGTGACATTTCATATGAGGAAGTGAAGCAACTCCCTTCACACAGTTGACTTTCAACCACTACACTCTGAACTGCTGACAATAAAGTTTGATAATAATTAACCAACTAGTCACCTGTGGAAAAACAACCACCCACACATACTTTTCATAGGTGAGGTCAGCATTAGAGCTGTGCTCACGTTTTAGGCCACCTGACAGAGAACTGGCATAACGTGTTTGTGTCGCTGTGTGTGTGTGTGTTTGCACAGTCAGACTATGCAGGCTATTTGAAGGCAATAATCTGCCTTTTGATCTCTGGCCTTCACTTTGCCACTTCTAAGCTGGTGTTTCTCTGTCGGCCCACAGCTGACATGTAAATCTGGAAAGCAGTAGATGCACAGACCAGAGCCAAAGTGACAACAAACAGAGTCATATATAATTCAAAATCCTTTAGATCTCATTAATCCAGGGAAGTGCTGCCACGCTTCGTATCGACAGCAGGAGTTAATGCTCAAAATTCCCGTTCTTGGCAACCAGCAAGATCTACTCATCTGCAGGGGCCTCGCAGCCATGACCTGGTCTGTAATAAAGTTACTCACAATGTGTCTTTATAATAAGACCTGGCTCTGGCAGTAAGACAGCATCCAATTGGTCATGTGACAAAGACTGATGGTGGACCCAGACACGGGCTATTTATTGTTCTCTGTTCCACTAGTTCTCAGACATATACTCTGTTCCTCTGTGCTATTAAATTTTCTGTGCTAACCTCTGCCCTTCTATCAATTCCATAATATTCCTATTGCCCTCTATTCTTACTGCAAAGCCTCAGGCTTATGAGCCAAAATCAATCAGGTTTTTTTTTTGTTGCAGCCTATATAAGACACTTTACTGCCTCATCGATCTAACAAATGAAAAAATATTTTAAAAAACACAGCTTGGCAGCACAATGAAAAACACGGCAGAACATTGAGATAACAGTGAAGTGAAATTAGATGGTATGAAATTACTTTACAG
>VOQK01008553.1:20627-31906 GCA_015052645.1 Benitochromis conjunctus | reverse complement strand
AGAGCCCCTTAAACCAACCGGTCCCCAGTGATGATTAGTGCAATGTGACCAAAATGTAATGTGTCAATGAGTTAACTAGATAAACTCTTAACTCTCCTTCACTTATATAACGCCCTTTAAAATGTGTTGCTTTACAGCTTTTCCCATTAATCTATAGGATTTGGAGATCAGTGTTTCGTTCAAACACACTTCGGCATGTGGAGAGAACCTGAATCAAACCACCATATCTGTGGTTAAGTTGACAATCCACTCACTCTCATGTGAGTACCAATCATCCCTGCCGTTCAATACTGCTTTATTCACCTTCTTACAGAGTTATTTTTTGTACTTATGTTTGCTTAAGATAATTTTTTTTTTAACTTGTTTTAAGTCGAGTTTCTTCTCAGTAGGACTTGTTCAATTCTTAAAGAGTTTGTTTGAAGAACAAAAGTTAAGTTTGGAGGATATTTTTTAAGAGAGAGGGAGACATGAAGAAAAAAAAAAAGCCAGAAAGTAATCACATCAAATAATTTACAACGACCACTTTGTTTGCCGTTTAAGGCATTAAAAGGTATTAACCTCAAGTTCTAGATAGCATCAGAGTCAGGGGACCCTTAAAATCATAGTGACAAGAGAGAAGAGCTACACCTCAAATTTAACTTTGACTATTTGGTGGATTTTTCCCCCACTAATTTAAAGAACATGGTGTATTTTTGACTCCATAGCAAACAAATGTATACGATTGCTGTAAACCTGGGGATTTTTTAGGCCCAAGGGCGTTTTGGGAGTGCCTTCCCATTTTCCTACCCACACGCACACACAGAAAAGCAGTATTTGTTTTTGGAGATAACAACACTTGGAACTTTCATTTTGTTAATAAATATCAGCAGCTGAAGTGTTATCTCCACCATTTTTTGCCCAAACAAGCCTACACCCACACAAACACGCCATACCACTAACAGACTCTACAACAACTTCTAATTACTTAAGTGCTTGACGTGTCCTAGCTGTGACTAGTTTCCATGGTGACTGAGGACTGTCGCATCAATCACTTGCTGCATCTCCCCGCCTCCTTATATTTCCGTTCGTGTAAACATAAGATAAAACACGAAGGATAGTTGCGACAAACAAACCCAGACCTTCCCTTCCTTCTCCTGCATTTTCCATGTTTATAAGGCAACTTGGATATCGTTGCTTACCTAAAAGTATGTGATTAAATCTCTTAACTAGCACAGTTTGGACAATGCACTCATATCCAGGTGTAAAAACTCCTGACCTTTAAGTACTGTCCTACTATCTGTTGTGGAGTAAAGAGCTGCGGCAGCAGTGAACACAACTGAGGAGGACGCAGCACTGACATCTCATGTCATTGTTTTTGTTGACTAAAGCGTCAAAGTTGTGGTGATTATCTCCAAACTCAAAATGCATTTATCTCGAGTTTAAATTGGAAATCCTCCAGTATGATGCACTTCCTGGTTTATATTGCCACACAACTTGAAGCACTTAATACGCACACACACACAAAAAGTACAGAGATTACATGAGAACATGTTGAAAAATGAAAACATCTAATTGCAAAAATGTACTTCTGCAGATCTAAATGCATGAAGAACCAAGATGGTCTCTTGCTGTACTAGTGGATTAAAGCGAAGCAGTTCCTCCCCATTTCCATGTCATTACTTCTTCAGTGCATTCAACACAATGGCACAAAATGGTGAATACAGCTCTCAATGGGTGCAATTTGTTCAGCAAATCAATTGTCAAATAGTTGAGGAGCATAAAAATTCATTTTTTTCTTCCAAGAGATGACAGCGAGGGATAAAGGGAACAGGAGACGAAAAGAACAAATTGATGATCCTTGCCCTTAATCCTTCCTTCTTGGTTAAAAAAAAAAGAAAAAGCGATAACAAGAGCACATCCCCAGACTGAGGGGTTCTGGAAATAACAAGGCCACAAATGGACTCATGGCTTTTATAGACAGCAGTGATTAGAGCAGACAAGCTGAATACAGATGACAAAAGAAGAGATGGGAAATACATCTTCATTTGTCGTCTCGTTACAGTTAAAAACCCGCACTGCCTAACTGCCTTTCCTACAGTACAAGGTCTGGGAGTCACCTTCACTGCCACGTCTGTAGACTATAAAGGGCCTGCTTCTCTAAGCTCATGCATAATTCTGATAAAGGAGCGCTCAGGTTTCACAGTCCACTGTGCCTGTCCTTCTCCACCTCCTCTGTGGGTCTGTTAGCAGCTCCACTCTTTGATAACACAACTTTCACACTGGACTCTGAAGACTCTGGCTTGTAACAGAAGAAGCTTAAGAGAGTACAGAGGAGGAGAGGTCATATTCAGGGGATCACTGTGTTTTTCAAGGGTCTGTTCTTAGCCCACAGAGAGAAGGGCTCAGCTCACTTTTATGGAAGAATCTCAAGAAGATAAGACTTGTGAATTTAACCCAGACTCTCTTCCAAGTTCCTTTCATCGTCAGAAACCATTTGAAGTTGTCAAAGATTGTTTCTTTGTTCAGTTTTCACCAATAATAAAAATAAAAAAAAATCACCCATCAACAATTTGTTTAGATAATCATTATATACCTCTATTTTTTAGTAGGGCAAACAAATACAATACAAAACTGAAATTATGATCTATACTTAAAACCTAGAAATGAACCGAAGTGTAGATTGGAAACATCAGCAACAACTTGCAGCCAGTTTTTTCAGACGTCACACAGTTTTCAGAGAGCCCATGAAGGCTGCAGCTAACTCATTTTCAAGCAACTATCCCAGTTTTTCCAAATTCAAGATGATGCCTTTTAATGTCTTGTTTAACCCAAGCTCTCATTACTGATGCACAACCACAAAGAAGTCAAATGTGGATGGAATAAAATGTAAAACGCTTTGAATCGCATGCTGTTGGAGGACGGATAATGGTGAGGCTACAAAACTGCCCAAACAACCCTGCAGTAAATGTCTTATTTTCTACTGAAATGCTGTTTTGGAGAAGTTAAACTCGCTAACAGCTGCTTCCGTCCGCTTTTTGCATCATTTCTCGCCATTGTCGCACCAGAATAAAGATAGGTCTTGTGTTTCAGGTCAACAGCTTCTCAGAATACAAACCCGAGACTTACAGTCAGCAAGACTGCTTACAGCACCATCTGCTCTTGCCTGAACCGACAGCAGCATCAGTCTCAGTATCGACATGAAACAGGATTTAACACACAAGGTCACAAGTGAGAGCTGCTTGTCAAGTTTGCAATCCCTTTTGCACATTTTGAAATACTAAGGTACTTCTTTTAGTGCTGAAAAAAAATGCTACTTCTTTTACTCAGGATGCTTTTTAATACTCTTTCATAGCAAATCAGTGTGAAAGTACACTTCACTCTTATCAGTCTGTGTGTATTATTTGTTGTAGCCCTCTCAAAAGTTTGACTTTATCCACTGAAGATTCTTCCAACGGCTCACAGAGGACATGCCTGGACATGTTGCATCTCTGAGCCATGGAAAGCACCATAGCAATAGCGGCTCACATTTGGCATGGCAATTAAAATTTATTTTACGCATTTCTTGATAAAACGAAACACTGGTGTTCCTTACTCACAGCACGTCATTCAACTTCTATTATCGGAGCAAAATAAACCGTTCATCATCATTACCAGCAACATCTCCGGCCCCGAATAGTTTCATCATTTCCAGCTTTCAACTTCCTTAGAGACAAGAATAGAACAACAAAGGCGACTATAATGACAAATGATCAGTTTCAATAAGAGAGTCACCAGTAAACAATGGGGGGGGGGAGATAAACACCTTTATTAGGGTGTCAGTTGAAGGATAATTGGGAAGAGTAGAAATGGATGTGGGGCATTTTAATATTCACCTTGAAAAATGGGGCCAGTCAAAAAAACAAACCCAGTTTTGTTCAGAAATGACTCAGAAATAAAAAACTTAATTCATTAGAAGGGTAAGCTCTCTCTGCCCCGTACAAAAAAAACAAAAAAAAAACAGCTTTTTTTGCCAATGCAACAATAAAGAGTTGTAGTACCTCTTTATCATCTCCTGCTACAAATTGCTGACATTGTAACAAGATCAGGGGGGAGGCGGAGGAAAAAGAGGGAGGAAGAGGCATAAAAAGTAAGAAGCAGGGGAGGCGAATGAATGATTGCTATCAGACAGTCGTAATAAGGTGACTGTCGAAGGAATTAAATCAGCGAAATTAATGGACAGATGTACGTGTGTGTGCGCACGCGTGTGTGGCGTTTTTTCTTCCTCTCTCGTTCATTCTCTGTAAATTCATTACATCTCTACACGACCTCTGCAAGCTGCTGAACTCTTCTATTCAATAGAAGATGTATCATTTGCTAATCACCACAATTGAATGACCCACAACTCAGCTATGCCTCTGAAAGCTTAAACAACCACAGGGCTGCAAGCTATAGGTTTGACTTTTTCCTGTGCATGCTGTGTGTTCCCTTCTCTGCAGGAAACAAACAATATCTACAACCAACTGGAAACTTATTGATTTGCCCAAAAGTGCAGTTCCTTCAAAGGCCATTTGAGTCTGGCTCTAAAAGCTAAATCCCAATTTGTCTTTTTGTTAGTACCATTGTCTCCATACCATACATCATAACAGGTCTCACTGCTAATAGTACTACTGCTACTAAACTTGTAGACCTTCCCTCTCACTCTTGCTGGGATGCTTCTGTCACAAATAACCCCTGACACTCATTTCCACCCACTCCACCCTGACTGCACTTTGTTCTTCACCTCTCTTGTGCACTGTCGGTTGTGTTGGATGGCTGACCCCAGGTATTTAAAGTCATCTGCTTTCACTACTACTCACTGTTACACCTGTCTCCCTCTCATTCACACACCTGTATTCTGTCTCGCTTCCACTGACTTTCATTCCTCTTCTCTCCAGAGCATCCCTCCACCTCTCCAGACTCTTACTCCTTACTCTCACTATAGATCACAACGTCATCTGCAAACATTATAATCCACAGAGACTCATGCCTGACCTCATCTGTCAACTTGTTCATCATCACTCAAAACAAGGAGTAGCCCAGAGAAGACCCCTGATCTAATCCTACCCCTTCCTCGAACACTTGGACCTGTCACTTCTCCTGCACACCGCACTGTCCTCATACATGTCCTGCACAACCCTCACACACTTCTCACCCACTCCAGACTTCCTCATATAGGAACACAGTTCCTCTCTTGGCTGCTCTATCAAACACTTTCGTTAATTCCACAAAGACACAGTGACCTTTTTTATACTTCTCCATCAGTCCTCTACAGCCTTCAGAGAGATCCATTAGTACAAAAAAGGTAAATGAATATAAATGCCTTAAAAGTAATTCAACACATGGCAGAATATGCTCCATTCAGAATCCAATCCATTAAAATGTTGCCTTCCTACGACCACATTATGAGCAGTTCAATACTGTAAATAATCCTTGAAGTCTTTAATCTCAAGGGTCAAAAGATCTAAAATAGTGTATTTGTTTGTGTTTTAGCAGATAAACCCTGGTGGGTGTTATGGATTTAAAAAGGGAAAAAAAAAAAAGTAGCATAAATAGAAGAAATTAAATAAAAGCTGTGTGCATGCATGCTTACATTATCCACACAATTCACACAGAATGTGTTACTATTCAATTTTCACATTTAAGTCTTCTGTACTTCGCATACTTGCAGAGAAGGCTGAAAATATGACCGGGCTGTTAAAGCTCCTGCAGCGAACACCCACACATATACTCTGATCACCCAGAACAACTGAAAACAGGAACTTATGTTTAATCTGCAGCCCCCCCCCCCAATGTTTTTACACATTTACTGTACTAGAATTCCTAAAGTTGAGTTTCCATGACACTTGGCCCGACTTTCAGGTTTGATTGTTTTTCTTATTGCAGTTTTCACTTTGCCTGAGACCTCTAATACTGTGATATCCCATTGCTCATTATAAGTGATCTTTTAAAATACAATTATTGACATGATTATAATATGAGTGTGAATTTGATGTGCACACACACACACAAACCCCAGACACAATAAAGTTAATATTCCTGTCAGTCATGTTTATGCTTATGTTTTGTTTTTTTTGTTTTTTAACACAAATACACACACACCTTGTAGCACTTTTGTTTTGTGGTTTTAAGCAAAACAGGAATATATACATGAATTCAATCACATGAACATCTGCATCATTACTTCCTCCTTCAATGAAGACTAAGGTTTAAAAAAAGGTTATGAAAGTGACTTCTGAGGAAGTAAACTTTTGCAGACTAAAGCCACATATGCACACACGAGCACACACACAGTTTTTAGTTGGAGCGCGGTGGTGCTTTCTTCTTTTGTATTTGAATGCACAAACTGCTGCAGACAGACACACACAAGATCTTCTTTCCAAACGCAGAAATTGAGATCCCATAAAAATCCCATAAATCAAATGCCATCAATGTCAAAGAGGCCATTATAAGGACACTCTTAGCCTGGAAGCACAGCTGGGGTGCACAAGTGTGCGTACAGGACAGACCGGAGATAAAGAGATATCCGAGTAAACACTGCTTTCATTCGCTCCTCTGTTGTTGAGATTATAGCCACACGTCATCACAATATCAAATATCCACAAGAAAGAGTGCCATCGAGGGAGGAAGCTGGCTTTCATGTGGTTTCCTGTCCAGTCAGTGTCCAGCAGCCACTTAAAGGGGAACTACAGGCTAACTCTGAGTGGGCAGCTGTGCAGGAGAGCAGAACCAGATGAGCGATCTCAACTATGCGCAGTAACAACCATTAATGGAGAGCTCGGTTGACCACAGAAGTTTCAGCAAACCTACAATAAATGTGTCCAGGAGGGGGAAAGAGGCATTTTATACAGAGGAGGTCATGCACTTTAGAAAAAAGGTGAAAAATGGAACAAATGACAGATTTTTTAGGTCCAGCTTTCTGCAAGCTGAATTGATGCTGTAGTCTTTTCTGTAGACAGGAGGAAATGATTAATCATACTGGCAACCCTAAAGTGTCATTGCTGAGCATCAGTGTGTGTCTCTGTGCACTCATGTAGGCGTTTAAAAACCACCGTGGTGAAGTGAGACTTCATGAGAAGGAGACCCCCCCTCCACAGACTGTATTTGTGCACTAATCGACAGCTTTCACATGCCTCTGTGTGCGTTATGCCTGTGCTCTCATCAGATGGATGTGAGCTTGTGGTTTCCCCTTCCTCTGCCTTTTTTGGTCTGTCTGTCCCCCATCTTCTTTCATCTTAGGCATAATTATATCAGTATGTCCAAGCAGGGGAGACAGTAACCATCACATGCAATGAAAGCATCAAAAGGTCCAAAGACAGGGTGAAATATTTTTGTCACTCTACAGCAAAGCCACGTTTCCTCATTAGCTGCACTTTGGCTTGCACTCTTCTACGTGACACAAGTCATTATTTATAACTTGTGTGAAAAAGTCAAGCTACAGATAATTAGTTCAGTGGAGTGCCTCCTAACTAGCTGCATTATTAGTGTTTGAACTCTTGGTCCCCTTGTGATAAAATCATTACACTGGCAGGCTCAAAGAGACATACGGGAGAGGAAGGAGAGAAATGCTGACCGTGTGTCATCATATCAGTGAACTTTCAGTTTTAAAAGGGAACTCGCAGACTCTATTACCGGCACTCAGTTTAAAAAAAAAAACAACAACCAAAAAACAGAAAGAGAGGCCAACACGAAGTTCAAGTGCACCAAACAGCTTCTTTTCTTTATAGCTGGCAGCATTTAGCAGCTGCTCAGAGAAGCATTAGCTCTGACACCCGCTGAGAATTTGAACACCCCATCCGAAGGGTAGGATCATCTAAAACACGCCCCCTTTTTTTGGAAAAACTTTTAGTATCTAGCGTGAAGAATACCAACAGCATGAATGTGCGGCTCTCAGTTCTGCTGAATATTAAAACCGCACTCGTGGGTTTTCAAAACGGAGACTTTTTTAAGGGGAAACAAGAAGCAGAAGTGGAAAAGAAAGCAGCAAACACAGGCCCTGGTGCAAAATAAATGGTCATAACAGTAGTAGAAAGTTACCCTGAAACTCCTGCAGCCTGTGCATCACTATCCTCTCCCTCCTTGGCCTCATCACTTTCTTGGCTCCTCTTCCTGATTTCTTCCTTCATCTCCCCTCTAGAACAGGTTTTAAGCCCTGCCATGACATGTGACTGCACTAATCTCCCCATCACCCCCGTTACCAGCTGGCGATTTGACACAAAGCTTTGCGATTTGGTGCATCAGTCGATGATGTGGTGTGCCAAGCCGCTGACTAACAGGGAAAATACATATCTAGACGTCAGACTGCTCTGTCGCTGAGACCTTGTGTGCTTATCTGGATCAACTGTGTGTAACTATTAGCAAACACTCAAAACAGCACAGGCTCTTTTTTTTTTTTTTGCACTTATAGTTAAATGACAGAGCACATGACAAAAGACAGGGTTTGGTTTACAATGTCCTGTACTTTGGCAGCCTGTTACCAAACACGGTGACAGCACTCAAACTGTATGTCTGTGCACCCCTACTCATCCTGAACAAAAGGGCACCGGCACAGGAGAATGTGGGTCAACCGTTCACATAGAGCAGAGGCGGATGCTCCCCTATAAAGACAAAACAACCCCAAAACAAAAACACGCATGTGGGTACATGCACCGAATACAAACGTGCAAACAGGATCCCTGAGCGAGAGAGAACAAAGTAAACAAAAGGCACAAAAGGAGGGCAAAACAAATATAATGTACTCTCTCTCTCTCTCTCACTCACACACATAAAGCCATAACAACCACCATTACAGTGATAGATGGCTGTCTCTGTTCATTTTAGTCTTCATTCCTTTCTCTGACACACGCACACACGTAAAGAAACACATTCCTGGCAACTCTTTCATCACTCGGCGACTGCAGTGGAAAGAAGGCCTCACCATAGCAAGCCGTGATATGGAGACTACATTGAGCCTCACTTCCTGTTTATTGCCACGATCTTTTCTCAGAATAAAGCCTCATATACGATTATTTACTGTATGGATGTACGCAAGATGTAAGCAACGTTTCTGACAGGATCTATCTGCATTCGTGCCGAGTGGGAGCAGCAGCAGTGAAAATAAACAAGAACAACAATGACATCAGTACAACTCACAAACAAAGGCAACACAAATACACACGGCAGCAACATCACCAAGAGCAAAAATCTGTACCTGAATCTTCATCTTCCAACAGGAATTCATGTCTGGATCCTGGAGCCGCCTCACCTTTAGTCACACACACATACACTCATCCACCCACACACACACACACACACACACACACACAGAGGCGCGCGCGCGCACACACACACACACCCTCTCTCACACTGACAATGGTTGTTCAGGGAGGTTGCATGCCCCCTATAAATCCCTGAGGTGAGCTGAGACCGAGAGAGAGAGAGAGACACCGAGAGGGAGAGACAGCTGAGCCAATGCGGAAGTAACAATGTCAGTCGTCGCCGTGGCGACTGCTACCTCAGCAGAGCGCAGAAACAAAGACAGACAGAGGAAAAGATAGAGAGAGAGACGTCAGAGGGAGGGAGAACAAGTGGCTGCCCTACATTTCTTTAAACAGACACACACATACACGCATATACAAACACAGAGGCTGAGCTGCTACCGACGCTGCTGCTGCTGGCTTGTCCAGGCTTGCTCTCTTTCTCTCTCACACACAGACACACACGGAGTCAAACTGCTACTGTAATCCCATTGGCTGAGCCACCACTTCCTCCAGCTGATCTTGATGAGCAGTGGGGGGAGGGGCAAATGTTGTTCAATCATTCAAGAGAGGGAGGCGGTGTCCTTTAAATAGACTCCCTCTGCTCGGTACACTGAGCTTAACCTAAACGCACCTCCCCTAACCCTACTTAAGCCTGTCCTACACCAACAAACACACGCACTCAGACATACAAAGCCTCCTCTTTCTCAGTCCATTACTGTTTTAAGACAAAGAGTCAGCCACCAAACCTGTTATAAGCCACTATCACTGTCCACCAATCCGAGAGTGCCTTACTGCCGTCTCTCCACCAATCCCCAGCTGGCAGCGAGGGATGCAAGGTGGAGCAGAAATGACAGAGGGTAATTTATTACACACATCCTCACAGCTGCATTCAAGGACAAAGCTACAGCATAGCAGAATCACCCAAATAAATACTAGGGCATAGGGGATGAAACAAACTATTAAACACACCTATTAAACCTTAAATACAGCCATGACTCACTTAAAATTAAGAGCAAGATGCAACCGGACAATAGAACTAGTGGTGGTGGGTACAAGCAATTGAATAATGTAAACATCCTGTGCATGCCACCAGCAGATCACATCCTGTATGTACAGCAAAAAGTCCCACAGGGCCCATAAAATTTGACCGTGGGTCACTCTGGAGTATAAATTCCTGCTTCATATAACATTAACTTAACCTGCCTTAACAGTCTCACCTTCCCTCAGGGGATCAATATTGATTAAAGTGTTGCTAAATCGACCTTTCCTGGACTTGTACCTTGAGGGCTCAATAACCCAAGAGCCTACTTAATGAGAATGAACGATTTTAAAGCTGCGTTATAAGTTATCTGCTGTGTACAGAGACATCTAGATAATGTATTATTTGACTTGTCTTATAGCTTTTGTTGAGCTCTATTGTTCAACTCATTTATTATGCTTAAATTGTATTGTAACAAAGTACAAATACTCCATTACTGTGCTTAAATAGAATTTTCAGGTATGTGCACTTTACTTGAGTATTTGTTTTTCTGACAACGTTTTACTTTCACTCCCAACGTTTTAACACAAACATCTGTACTTTCTATTCCTCACATTTTCAAAACAGGCATGTTTTTTTGGGTTTAACACATTTGAGGGAAGTTCTTATTTTCCCGCACTACACGCTTCGAACATCAAACCAATTATAGTCTAAATGGAGGAAAAAATAACATAAAAACCCCCAATCTTATTAGCCCCATTGATGAAGCCCTCCCCCCCAAAAACAAACAAACAAACATAATTGATGTATAATTTATAGCACTATACTCTGGGGTTCATTATTAACCTTAATGACCATTAAAACACTGTTATTTTTACTTTCCATAATAATGAATTAACAAAAAAACTAACACACAAAAAAACCCCACACACACAGTTTCCAGCATTTTCTGGAGACCTGAAACCTAAATGTGGGCATCTTTAAAGCCTTTTGCTTTGACTTCTGTTCTTTAAATGTGCCGTTACTTAATCCTAGTGTTCCCCCACCTGCTGAATCCCACTTTAATC
>VOQK01008549.1:14364-35343 GCA_015052645.1 Benitochromis conjunctus | reverse complement strand
AAATTAAAAATAAAAAAAAAAAAAAATAATATATATGTTAAAAAAAAAAAAAAAAGCAAAAGAGTAAAAATGTATTGTTTCACTCTGAGAGGCAGTAAAAAAGATGCAAGACCAAAAAAGGAGAAATAAACCAAAAGAAATACTCAAAGTACCCCAAAATCAAACCTGAGTACATGAGTAAACGTTCTCACTTTCAAGCACTGAATAAGTGACAAGTGCTTATAATTATTCCTCAAATTCTTTCTAGATGCTTTGTGACCGAGTGACTGTCTCAAGGTTTGACGTGGTCTGCTACCTCAAGGTAATATGCTCTGAAATTACTCCAAAAATTGGCACATATTTCACATACGTCACAGCAGGAACGCCACAGGTATCACCAAGAACAATGACAATGGCTCAGTTAAACACAAACGGGTATCCCAAACAGTGTGACAGTGAACAGGAAGGTAATACCAAGAACCTCATGTGGTTTTTCTCCCTGTGCCGTTCCTACTGTGACATGTCAGCATGTATTCTGTGAAGCTCTTTGCTCTTCAACTCTCTCTTCTTCCTCTCTCAGGCTCCAGAACTTATAACCGCATTTGATGAACACAGAGTGTCTCCTAATTTCAAGTTTGGTGTTTTGTACCAAAAGGACAGGCAGGTAAGAACTGACGCTTTACTTCAAATTGTCATGCATTTTAATAAAAATGGCTCAAATAAGGCACCATATCATAACCAATCCCTCTCAGAGAAATCCATTTCTCTGTAGTTCACTGAGGAAGACATACTGGGTAACAATGAGGAAAGTGAGGAGTTTAAAGAGTTCCTGTCTATTCTGGGAGAGACAGTTCAGCTGCAAGGATTCACGGGGTAAAGTATGCTGACAATGTGAAGAAGTGACACAAGAAATGTGGAAAATCACATGGTTTCTTCTCTCCTCACTCTTTTTCTCAGCTTTAGAGGAGGACTGGATGTGTGTCATGGTCAGACAGGAAGTGAAGCAGTCTACACTTCCTTTCGTGGGAGAGAAATCATGTTTCATGTCGCAACTAAACTGCCTTACACAGGGGGTGACCCACAGCAGGTCATTAACTGCTTCATCCTCAGTCTGTCTGTGCTGATGATTCACAGGGGAGTGTCTCTCTGAGGATATTATGTTTTTTGGGGGAGGGAGAAACCAACTTTTTTTTTTTTTTATAGACACTAACCACCATTTTTCTCATCACCCTACACAGCTACAAAGAAAAAGGCACATCGGTAATGACATCGTAGCTTTGGTCTGCCAGGAGGGCCAAACCCCTTTTCTGTCTGATGTTATCAAGTCTCACTTCCTTCACTGTTTTATTGTGGTCCGGAGGATTCAGAGGCAAGAGGAAAGAGGAGGAGCAGCATATCAGGTAAGTGGGCAAAAAACATCCCCATCAATAACAATGGAGTAAATTCATCTTACTTGAAAATGAATATAGCAGCTGGGTGGCACGGTGATGTAGTGGTTAGTGCTGCTGTCTCACAGCACTAACACTGACATTTTTGCAAAGCCATTTTTGTTACTAAATGCAGCCATATAGATACAAATATCCATCCATTCATCCATTCATTTTCTTCCACTTATCTGGGCTGTGTTGTCTGAGCTGCACCCTAACCAGAGAATCCCAGACCTCCCTCTCCCCAGCCACCTCTCATCCAGGGGTACACTGAAGGAATTTATCCAAATCAGATGCCTGGACCACTTCAGTTGGCCCATTTCAGTGTGGAAGAACAGCAGCGCTGCTTTCAGTCTGTCCCAAACGACTGAACACCTCACTCTATCATGGTGGAGGTGTTTGTGTGTCTCAGAGAACCTAGGGGCTATATTTGTCAGAAGCTTTTGCCCCTGATTGGGTCTCTCGAAGGAAATTTCCTCTGGTTGGGGAATCAGACAAAGAGTATTTTATACAACCCTGAATAAGAAAAATCACCCGGTACCAGCTTACTATGTACTTTGGGAGGGAGCTCAAAGGAGCTAGCCTGAAGACCAGGCTTTATCCCATGGGGCCCACTCAGACACAGCCTGAGCAAGCAACGTGGGCTGGGTGACCACCTGCAGGAGGCACTGTTGAGGTCAGGTTCAATGAGTGCTGGGTGGCAGTCAGGAACGAATGCCCTGGCAGTCTGAAAACCAGCTGATGAGACTAGCTGTTGATTCAAATATATCTGTGATAAACTGACATTATCCAACAATCTGCCGTTTTTGTCTTCTGCAGGTGTCAGTCACGGCAAGACAAGATGTTCCTCCCTTTGGTCCAGTGCTTCCAGATCCCCCTGTCTTTACAGATGTAAGAAAAACAGACTTTCATCTGTCTCATTATAGTTTGTGTATTTATTTATTCATTAATGTAACAGCTGCAGCCAATTCATATATTTTTTAGGTATATTGTACTTCATTTGCTTTGTCACGCAGTAATATTCATTTGACCTCCACTGCTGTTTCCTCCAAGAAATAGCAATGGAGGTCAAACGTTTAATAGTTTGTGTAGCCCTAAAGAATGGTGTGGTTGCTTCATCTCTGGATGGCAGAACTAAGACCATTACTTACTTGCTGTAGAAATGAAATCTTCCAATTTTTTTCCCTACTTGGTTGGCACTGAGGGGGCCCATTGTGTGCTATGAAAAGATTTTTACATAAAAATTTGAGGTGTCACAAGATATTTATAAATGGGAGTCATGCAACACAAGATGAGAGTAAGTGACCAAAAGATCTACAACAATTTGTGACACATGAAAAGTTTAAGAACAGTTCATACTTGTATCAACAATTCAGGCTAGTTGAGCTGATAGGAAGGCAGCAGTGACTCAAATAACCACTAGTTCCACCCAAAACATGCAGAAGAGCATCTCTGAATGCAAAACATGGGGATCCAACCTGCAAGTGGCAAAATTCAGCTAATGAAGTGACCCTTAAGTGTATACTTGCTCTCCAGCCTAGGGCTCTAGCGGACAAACCTTCTCCACTGGAGACATGTCAGTTCGACGTGTAAGCACAGGTGTAAATTTTAAAATGATGGCTGAAAGTGGTTTCAGGATTCTGCTGTTTTGTGGTTCATTGCCACGCTGTCACGGCTTATTGAGACACTAAAACAGAGCTTGTGTTACTAGTAACTCCTACACCTTTCTTACAGGTCTAAATATGTACTCTAAAAAGACACAGCTTAACGTGTCAGTCTAACCTTTGTCTTGCCTTTTTTGCTCCTTTGGACGTCATTGACCGTTCAGACTGCTTGAATGCTAACACGCCTTGATTTAATTTGTGAAGCGTTGCTTCTGCTCTGTGTGTCAGTCCTTTATTCAAGGGAGCTCAGTATTTACCAGTATAATCAGTGTGTGAAATATTTCACGAGGTTTGTCTTCCTTTGTCCTTTCTTTAGCATTTAAAGTTCAGAGAGTTCCTGCTGGCTAAACTCATTAACGCCGAGATATCCTGCTATAAGGCTGAGCAGTTCAGCAGACTGGAGGTAGAGGGAGGAACACTTTTCCCTAATGCGCTTCATGATTGCATATCTGTGTTTTTTTTTTTCTTCTGACTTTGACCTCTGCCCTGTGCATTTTTTCCCCTCCTTCACTCTTAAAGCTCCGCACTCGTTCATCACTCCTGGAGAACTTGCAGGCTGAACTCTTCACACATTCCCAGTGCATGATGGGGGATCAATCACTGATTGCTGTCCCCACTTCAGAGGGCCTGCGGGGGCCATCTGAAGGAAGTGGGGGATTTATTGAAAACTTTAAGGTGAATGTTTATATTCTTCAGAAACACTCGCATGTTTGAATTTACAATTTTAACTATAAATGTTTTGTCTCCGGTACCAGAGAGCCATCAGAGTACGAAGCCATTCTTTTGACAATCTGGGGGTGCCCAGGAAGAATGCTAGCAGTACATCGCAGAAGGCTAAGGTAAAAAAAAGAAAAAAAAAGAAAGCTAGCTGTGCAATGGAAACTGTTTGAATAAAGTCATAAGATTATTTATACTAAATGCACTGACGTTCTCCTCTACCTTCCTTGACAGACAGAGAAGGATGGAGATAGGTGAGACTCATAAAAATATTCTAAAAAAATTCAAATGTTCAAATCTGTATGAGCAGAGGAAGTAAAACAAATCACTTTTTGTTCTTTATAGTGACAAATCTTCAGGACCTCTGCCTGCTCCCACTGACAGTTTGGGGGCAGCTGAACACAAAGATCAAACAAGTCCTCAAGAAGAGATATAAAAGTAAAAACGTACTTGTAGATTTTAGACATAAATATAAATGTAGACGTTGCTGGCCTGTATGGTTAGACTTTATTATCCTGGTGGACGACCTGTATGTAAATAGAGTGTAAAAGTAAATAGTTCTGAATGCATAAAATAAAATTATATGACTGTTATAGGAGTGATATTCTAGTCATGGTCCTGGGTCGGTGACCCAGTGTTTTGTAGCGGTTTCATTTGTGTTTCTTCATTATTTGTTATTCAGGGTTGTCACTGTTAATATTTTGGTTTCTGTTCTAGTATTTCTAGTTCTCAGGTTTTGTATTTTGAGCTCCTTCTGTTGTGTGTCTCTGTGCTTGCCCTGGTCCCACGTCTCTGTGTTTCCTCCCTGTGTGTGTCTGATGGCTTAGTGTTAAGCTCGTGTCTGTGCATACCTTGTTGTATTTCCTGTTTTACTTTGATAGTCCCTGTCCTGTGTGTAGTGTGTCTGGTTTTACTTCCCTTTGTCTCATCAGCTCTAATTTCTCCCAGCGGTGTTTCCCTCCTGTCTCCCATTCCCTGATTGCTCCTGTGTGTATTTAAGCCCTGTGTTTTCTTTTACTTGTTACTGGTCTGTTTGTGTTACCTTTGTGTGTCACCCTGGTGTTGTCCTGCATATCATTCTGCGAGTCATGGTTTGTTTAATTAGTTTTTCTCAGTTTAGATGGATCTTAGTTTCTGTCCTTCTGATCTCCACTCAGTCTGTTTTCTCACCATTTTGAAAATAAAGCTTACTCTCATCAAATCCAGTGACTGCATTTGGGTCCTTCGATCACCACTCTACACGGCTGTGGCGGCAGACGTGACATTAAATTTAAATGTTTTGACTTAAAACAGATGACAGGAGTTTAAATGATAAGACAATATTAGGTTTGTGCCAGTGACTGAATTTGCATGAAGGCAACACAGTCTAGTGAATTCAATTAAAACTGAACATAAAATGTTGAAAATAAATGATTTTTACATAAAGCACAAATGCGGCATCTGGATAGAGCATAAAGTTATATTAGAAACAATTACTAGATAAGGTCAACTGAAAGACCCAAAACATTTGAAATCTTTCTGAGTGCTGGCTTTTTTGAGTACCTGTCCTTGAAGGTGTGTAGGACAATGTGGGTGTGAGTATACTGGCCAAACAGTTCATTTATCTACAGATGACTTCCGAATCGATGAGTCAAAGTAAGACGGTTTGCTCAAATTTGTAACCAAGTGCAAAGAGCAAGCAGTCAAAGCACACACAGGTGTGATTTTCAAAAAGCAGGTTTAATTTGAAAATAAAAAGAGAACAATCACGTCAAAAATACAAGATAATGAAAGTGGATTATTTTTAAAGAAATAACTGGGTTTGTAAAAGAGGTCACGTAAAAAGACCACTACTCAAAAGTACTGTTTTAACTAATAACTAAACTGGCTGACTTAACCGACCTTTTAAATGCAAAGGGGAAAACCACAGGAGCAATAACTAATCCCACGTGGTCCCAGCATATTTATACTGAACGACAAAACATTGTAAACCAAATGTGCATCATCTAGAATACAGTGTAGTATCAAAACGTATATCGGAAAAAATAGATAAACAAGACAATAATAATATTTGTATGCTATGTGACTCCAGTGACTACAGATTAACTTACACTTCGTAATGATGTGAGAGAGTAAAACCTCAAAAACCTGTGTGTGATTTATGTGTGTAGGGAGCGGATGGCTCACACCAAATTGTCACTTTGAGTGTGGTGGTTGTGGATAAAAGCAGCACATGCACAAAAAAGGCTTTTTAAACTGATATTCACAAAGTGTGGCAAGAACACTGGAATAACAATGAAATGAAGCAACAAAATAAAGGGATGTGCTGTTCTGTCCTGGAGTGATGATGCAGGTAAGGAGGCAGAAGGAGGTGAAGTATTACTGCATAATATATAAAATTGTTTGATGAGAATAAGATATGCAAGAGTCCGTCAAATAAAACTGCACTAAATAGGTCATCACTCAGTGTATGCATGTGCTGTACTGAGCCAGAAAGAAGAATATGTGATGAGAAGCAAGATTAGCAGTACAGGAAGTAGTCAGATCTCTTACATATGCAGAAAATACTCATTTTTATGCATAAGTAAAAAAGTATGTCAGCTATAATACATTATATGGCATAACTATTACATACTTATGCTTTAATAGCAAGGATGTCAAACTCATATTATATTGTGGGCCACATACAGCCCACTTTGATCTTGAGTGAGCTGGACCTGTGAAATTCCCCTTGCTGTCAGTGTAAAGAAGTCTAACTACACATTCAATCCCTTATAAATCTGAATATAAGAAAAAAGTGCATTTTCAACAGTAAATCTTACTTCTTCTAAATAGTAAAGAAATGCTGCTGCAGTAAATGAACCGTCATCATGACTTTTTTTTAAACCATAAGAAATAAATCCAAGAAAAGTTCTGGAATTAGTAGGTTCTGGAATTATAAAAGAGAAAGTTAATTGGCAGGGGAAAAAAACATACATTTTATAGTACATTGATAGTAGATAGTGAAAAACTGTCACTTTTCTGTCATTCACTATTTATCTATTACTTTATTCTTTTATTGTTGCATTAATAGCCGTGGAAGAGGTCTTTATCAGTAGGAAAAGGTGAAAATACAATAAAAAGTCTATGTCCTCCTTCAGATTTTCTAAAGCAGTCCAATGGGCCGGTTTAGAGTCTTTGCCAGGCCCCCTAGCCTTATGTTTCACACCCCTGCTTTGGCGTGTAAGAAGTTTGTTAATCATCATCGTTGTCTTTAGGGTTATGAGAGAGTAAACTACTGCTCAAAGCCGGTAGGTGGCAGTAATGCACATGTAGGCTCTCTTGCCTGCTGCCATTCAAGAACAAGAAGAAGAAGGTTATGCTTGTGTGAGGACTGCTGCGCCACCTGATTTGTAGCTTTTAGAGCAGGTAGGTGATCTCATTTTGGTCCCCCTTGTGGTCAGATACTACTACTGAGCTTGTTATGTAGCTCAGGCTAACTGCTGGTATAGTTTTTTTTTTTATCTCCGTCTTTAACACAGTTAAATAAATGATAGCATCGGTTGTAGCTAACTGTTAAAAATAACGAGTGATTTCTACTCATAGTCTTCGTTGCGATTTGTTCATTTGTTTTATTTCTTTTAAGCCCGAGCGGCTCTGCTTCAGGTTAGTTGAACTTTGACACAGTGAACATTGCTCAGAGGCTGCCCCCAAAAAACTAAACTGACTTGTGAATTATTCACGCGCTGCGGTTAAGCTTTGTTGCTCTTCATTTAAAGCTCTCGCTAACAACTCAAAGAGTGGCTGCTGACCCCAGGATGACCTCCCGAAAAGTTGTGGAGTTGTTCTACGATGTGGTTTCTCCGTATTCTTGGCTCGGCTTTGAGGTTTGTGACGTCTCTATGTGCATCACAGCAGCAGATCGGTTTGTTTAGGAGATGCGCAAATATCTCATGTGCTTGCAGGTCATGTGCCGCTACAGAAACGTTTGGAACATCGACCTCAAACTACGCCCTGCGTTTCTGGGTGGGATCATGCAAGGAGCGGGTCAGTAAGGAGCAGTCAGGCACCTGTAAACCTGCTGCAGGACACGCTGCACGGTCAAATCCGGGTGCACACTGACTCTGTTTGCTCTCACATTTCTCTTTCTGAACAGGCAACAAGCCTCCTGGTGTGGTTCCTAACAAGTTCATGTACATGACCAAAGATCTCAACCGCTTGGCAGAATACTTCAGTGTCCCCTTGCAGACGCCCGCTGACCCCTTTGAGGTCATGTTCCAGAAAGGTACAAGCAGAATCAGTTTTATAACGTCTATTGATTAGACTATGACTGGATTAATCTGTTTGGGGACCCCAAGCTATTTGACCCTATTTGTCCCCTAAATACATTTTAACTGAAGCAATGATGCTTGATTTTGACAGAAGTTCTGCACTTAAAGAAAAGCAAAAGTGTCAACTACTTTTTGTTGTTTTTATAAGGGGGGAAAACATGCAAATCAAACAGATTATCTTCACATATGGGAAATTGTTCTCTACTATTCTTAACTCCAAAACATTTTGGGTAAGTGATATTGGCGAAGTCATGACTCGCGATTTGGTGTTACAGCAACACAAAGCAAATTTAATTTAATACTTCAAAACACTTGACTGTGGCAAAACGAGCTGTAAACACAACACAATATACACTTGACACTTTATTAGGTACATCTCACTAGTACCCGACAGGACCCGTGTTTGCTTTCAGAACTGCTTTAATTCTTAAGCATTCCTCTGAGATTTTGGTCCATGTTGACATGATAGCGTCACACAGTTGATGCACATCCATGATGTGAATCCCAGTAGATCAGCAGTTTGTGAATTACTCAGACCAGTCTGGGACCAAAAACCATGCCACGTTCTAAGTCACTTAAATCACCTTACTTCCCATTTCAAATGCTCAGTGTGAACTTCAGCAGGTTGTCTTGTTCATGTCTACATGATGCATTGAATATACAGAGCATAAATGCATTGAATTTCTGCCATGTGATTGGCTGAATCGATATTTGCATTGAATGTGTGTACCTAAGAAAGTTTACTTCCCTTTTTATAGAGAACCAACAATTCCAGATTCTGTTGTATGGTTCATAAGAAACCGTTTTTCAAATTTTTAAAATGATTTTCACCAAAGGTCGAATAAAGAACTGCAGATTAAGAGATTTACTGAGATCTTAGTTTTAAAAGAAGCTGCCCTGATGTGACATCTCATGATTTTGTCAATAGTGGTTCAGGTAACAGATTCGTGTTAGCATTTTTTGTAAATACACAGCAACAGGATCATGCATTTGATATGAACGTAAGTTTAATATTGACTTTAAAAATCTCTTTGCTGATGTTTGCCTTTGTTGACCACTTAGTTGCCATCTTTATCTACAGTCTGTTGCTGAGCAGGTAGCATGGAGTCTGCTCATCAGAACTTTTTTGTCCAGAAATTATTGTCTAATGAAACTAAAGTTGAGATAAAGGACAGCAAATCAAATGTTTAGAGTCTTAATGTAAAACCGAGTCAATGAGCTGAAAGACAGCTGGGGAAAAAAAAGCTGCAGTGGAGGTAGTTGCTTTGGCTCGCAGATCATCCTCTGTGATATGCACAGAGTATAGAAAGCAGTTAACAAGCGACTTACAGCTCCTCCCTTGTTGACAAGTGCTACCACAGCAGTTAGCTCTGCATGTTTGATTTGGCAGAGTTTTTACATCAGATGCATTTCCTGATGCAAACCCAAAGTGCTTCTGAGCCATTTCCTCGCAGGATCAAACCAGGGATCTTTTGCTTGTCTATCAGAGTAAACCACAACACTGTGGAGCCACCAGACTCCATAAAGCATTTCCGTTGGTTTATTTATTATAGTTAACTATGGTGGGCTGGATGGATTGATACTTTGGGTGATTAGCGGATCAAAGTCATGCATCCAAGTAATCATGGCACACTGTAAAATGTCAGTGTTAACAGATTGTTGACTGTTGAAAGGACATTTTTTTGTATTGCATACGAGGTATAAACCAGGAATCTAATGTAACAGAATTCACAGGCACCCAGGATTTTATATTTTTATTTATTTTCGGTTTGAATCAAACCCAGGCTGCTGGATTGCGACATATGAGCGCCTTCTCAACCTGTGAACTAAACCAGCACCGTTTTCCACATTCAGTCTCAACCAAATAATGCTTTGTGTTCTCATTACTGTGGTTTGGCCAAAAGGATGGCGTTATATAGTTAGTGGATGTTTCCAGCAGCCTGACAAGATAGAATGTAAATGTAGGTGTTGTACTCCATACAAGTACTGCATACAGGAGACCTGATGAGTTAGAGCATTCTTCACTTACGTTCAATCACTAGAAAAAGCTGTCGTTTTGTACTACAAATGATCATTTAATCTATTGTTTATATAAAAATAATGATCGGTGCAACTTTAAGATTTGAAGCTGCATGTTTAGCTTTCATCCAACAAATTTATGATCCTCCAAACTGTTCATGAGTCTGGCGTGCTTGGGTATTCCTCTGCTTTGGGGCGGTGGACCTTGCACCAGACTTTTTTCTGTTTTTAATGAGCAAAGCTATTAAGACAGTTTCAGGTGCTCTTCTGTTTTTTTGTCTTCTAGGCAGCTTGGCTGCAATGCGATTTGTGGCAGCAGTGCAAGAAAAAGAGAAGGATGGAGAGAAGGTGGAGAATGTGTCCCGTGAGCTGTGGAGAAGAATCTGGAGTGAAGACAAAGACATCACTGAACCTGCGTCGCTGTCTGAGGTGCAGACTCTTTAACAGCCTGGATGCATTTAAAACAAAATGAAGAAGCACAATTTAATTTTGAGACTTTTTGTGTTTTTGCAGGCAGCAGTGAAAGCAGGATTGTCTGAAAGTGAGATAAAAGAACTGCTGGCAATGTCCACCTCAAAGCCGGTCAAAGAGAAGCTTAAAAGCACAACACAGGCAGCACTTGATTATGGGGTCAGTTGTCCTTCAGCTCCTATTGTAGATCTAGCAAAGTGAAAAACAAACAAACCACCAGCTATAACCCAAATCTCTCCTCCTAAATCCTTCTCAGTCTTTTGGCTTCCCCATGATTGTGTGTCACGTTGAAGGAAAGCCAGAGATGTTCTTTGGATCTGACAGATTTGAGCTCATGGCCCACTGCATCGGTGAGAATACGATTTTACCATTCTCCACAAATTTACCATCAAACCGGCTGAACTAAATGGAATAAAATGACACCTTAACTTGTAGTCAGTGAAAGACTTTATAAACTTTTGGCTTAAGGAATCAGTCTTCACTTATTATTTGAACTAGTCTAAAGAAGTTACACTCTAACAATTGAAGTTACTCTAGTTTTGTTGTTATTGTAAATCACCTATGATTTCAAAATTACAACAACAAAAAAAAGTGTTTGGCACTCTGGAGAAAGACACACATCTCTCCAGGCAATGGCACTACTTTTCCATCTTATTGTTGGCAGTTTCTTATTCAGTCACATTTTGTTCTCTGTTTCAGGAGAGAAATGGCTGGGACCTCAACCCAACAAATCAGCTGCCAAGCTGTAACATGAAACCTGTTTTCATCTAAAGACGATTTGATCCCAGTTTTCCAAGTTGTGCCTCTGAAAACAAGCAGCACATTTTTAATATGCCTTAACATAGCGCCGAAAATTAGATGATGAGGTTGTGTTTAAACCACGAGATAAAGTAGTACATGTTCAGTAACTTCATTATTTTGGGGTCTTTACAGTTCTGTCATTTTTTTTCATTAGGTGTGCCAAAAAGATTAATTATCGGCCAGTATATGCCGTGGTTGTGAAAGCTTGTGAAAATTTTGTGAAATTTTGACTTACAGACGTTTGAGTCAGTAAACATTTTGAGTTCTGTTTGTTCGGATAATAACCTGAAAATCTAAGTTATCAGTGGCAAAGGTTATTATGATTTGGGGGGTTTATTTTGTCAGTGGCAGAAACAAGTTCCCAAACTGGTAATGTTGAAATATGTGTATATGTTAGTCATAAAAAAAGCCAATAACAACAACAAAAAAGAATGTGGGTGTAGATTTGGTCACATAACGTGTGTCTACCAGGATCTACCAGTGCTCACAGACCTCAGTGCTCGTGTTTTGAACACATATCATGTAATCTACTGCTAGTATTGTCAATAATGCATCATATAGTTGTGCTGCTAATTATGTGCTTAATAAAAGCCTTTGAAATACAAGAAAAGTATTTTTGGCAGCTTGTACTAAACCTTATTATTATCATTATTATTACAGTAATATTCATGGTCCCAGCTGATACTTTTTTTTTTCTCCACCACAATGCTGACATTTGTGATTTTTAAATTTCTTGTAACTCCCATCTGGACAGTTGGCCCATTATTTCCATTCATGACTGAAATATTGACCCATTTTCTTCCGCTTCACCAATTCAGAGTTGCAGGGGGTGCCGGTACATGCTGGACAAGTTGCCAATCTAATACAGGTGGTGACTGAAATATATATCATCCTGAGCAGTAATATATTGTTAAGTGCTAATTTGCAAAATGATTAAACCAGGAGGGGTCATAGTTTATGAGCCCATGCATCTCAGTTTAATCTCAAGTGGGCTGAAGCAGTAAAACTGGAAATAACCTAAAAAAAAAAACACTCCTCAAAATTGTTCCTTTCCTTAAGTGTAAGAAACTAAGAATGTGTTCTGAAAATGTTCATAGTTAACACATTTTAAAAAACTGATGATCTTAAAAAAATAATAATAATGAGGAGTCATTATTTATTCAATGTACCTTACAATTTACATTTAAGAGTGAATCTTTCAAGGCACCAAAACCTTCATATGTAAAGTTTTTGTAACAGAGCAAAAGTGTTTTATGCCTTTATAATCGTGTCTAAATGTAAAAATACTTCTCATATATTTTCTTTCTTGTTTATTAGCGCTGTCATCAAATTAGCACACCATAAAAAAAGCTTTTCATTTAAGAAATGATTGATAACTAATGACTTTACAGTAATTTGAACTGGAACCTCTGGACCGTTTCTGGCCCTTGTGCCACAGGTTTGACACACCTTGCTCAAACTCTAAAGTTAGATGGTGAACATGATGAATGATACACTTGACATCATGTTTGCATTGCTATTATCAGCATTTTGAGTTCAAGTCAGAGTTTAACTCAACACTTTGCAGCCTTTATACATGAACTGCGGCTCTCTCTATTTTCAGTCTGAGATCACAGTAATACAAGTTTGTGAGATGTTCGCTGAGGGAAGGTTCAGACGTTCTTAGAAAGACGAGATGAGAGTTTTGTCACCTCTGTGACAGGTACTATGTCATTATTAATTAATCCAGCGCTCCCTTTGTAACCCATCATTCACATCAAGCAGGTTTTGAATTTCAACCCTTTCACAGGCAGGCAAGCAGAGGCCTTTATATCCTCAGAATATGTGGCTTTTTGTTTGCTTTAGGTTTGTGTGAGATTGATGACCTGTTGTGGGCGTAAATATCTTCTCTTTCCCTCATCTGGGTAAGAACAAGATGTAGAAATGGATAATGGGCTAACTGCATTAAATGTTTGTTATATCACAAATGTATGATGCCACAACTTAAAGTGGAAAGAAAGATGCTACAGTATACTGTAATACTTTGCACACTTGCTGTTGTGCAAATGGCTGAAATCACTTTGACAAGCACTGTTGCAGTGTCTACAGTGCAGCACCCGTTTGATTGCCTCAAACGGCAGGGCAGCTCGGCTGTTAAACTCCTGAATAAAATCAAATAACTAATATATAAAGTTCAATTCGATTCAATTTTAATTATATGCCACCAAGTCACCACAACAGTCCCCTCAAAGTGCTTTATATTGTAAGGTAGAGACCCTATAATGACACAGAGAAAACCCCAACAATCAAGCGACTCCCTTACGGACAAGCACTTGGCAACAGTGGGAAGGAAGAACTCACTTTTAACAGGAAGGAATCTCCGGCAGAAGCAGGCAGCCATCTGCTGTGATCAGTTGGGGGTTTAAGTGTGGGAGACAGGACAAAAGACACACTGAGTAGAGAGCCAGCGATTAATAATAACTAATGATTAAATTTTGTAAAGTAACACAAGTCTGTGTATGTTCAGCATTTCCAGTGTTTAGCTTGAACTATGGGTTTTTTGACAATAACTGTAATATTGTAAACATCGAGTATTGCTGACATAGGAATAACTGACATATGAATAATTACAATTACTGGGCAGCACTGTTGCCTCACAGCAAGAAGGTCCTGAGTTCAATTCCACCATCAGGCCGGGGTTTTTCTGTGTGGAGTTTGCGTGGGTTCTCTCCGGGTCCTTCCTCCCACATTCCAAAGACATGCAATTTGTGGGGATAGGTTAATTGCAGGAGACTCTGAGTGCGAATGGTTGTCTGTCTATGTGTGTTAGCCCTGCAACCCTGCCTCTCGCTGCCTCTGCCTCTCCAAGACAGCTGGGATAGGCTCCAGCGCCCCCCTGAAAAGGATAAGCGGCTGCGAATGGATGGCTGAAAAATTTCTTGTAAGTATCATACTGTAACCGTGTCTTTGTACAGTGAACATTACAGACTCTTCTTCTACATTCCTACATTCATATTTTAAGTGTAAATATTTTCCACCAAACACAAAACCAAATCTGATTACTATTTTATTTTATTCCCTTAAAGGTTTTCCAGTTATGTGGTTGCTGTGAATTATTTTGACCAAGATAATCTTTTGACTAAATACTCCAGAGATGGCCGAGCTTGTTATACCAGTTCTGAGCAAAAGACTACCAAACACCCTTTTAACAAAGGGCCAGCGACTGAAACAAAATTACAAGGAGCAGCAGTACCAGTTTTCTTACACAAAGACGAGGAGGGCAGGGTCACGAGTCGCTGCTGTACTTTAGGGAAAAGCACATTACAGAATGTGGTAGAGCACACTCTGAGGAGGAGGGAGGTTGAAAGGAGGAAGGAGGAAGAAGTAAATAGGAGAAGGATATGGTGAAGCAGGTGAGGGTGGAGTTAAGAAAACACAGAAGGCTGAACGTAGACGAGCAGAGAGCAGCACATTGATCCCCTGAGCCTGACAAATCACCTGAGAACAACAAGACAATGAAGCTCTGAACAGCGCAGCTGAGCCCGGACTCGTTCAGCTGGGAAGATGTATGAAAAGTGCCCGGCTGCAATATCAGGATTTCACTTTTGATTATTTCTCGTTTGGCTGTTAAGAGTACACTGCAGGTGGTGAGGTGAGGCTTTGACCCCTATCTCTCTTCTATCTGTTTGTAACACATGATTTATCCTTGCTGCAGCATGTAGGAAGAGTGAGCTGATTAATGCACGCTATGTTAACTTTATGAAAGCGACAGTAGTATGGTTGGAGCGTTTTAGTGATTTTTATGACGTACTGTATTATTTTTAGTCTGGGTGAATGAGCCGGTGCTGTTTTGCCAATCGTGTTTGGCCTTTGGGTGTGTAGTACATCAACTAATATGATGAAAAAATGCAGGTAAACAGGTTTGGAGTTCTTGGCTCTGACGTAAAAGCATGCTCACAAAGTTGAGCCTCCCTGAATTTAGACATAGGTCATTAGGACTGCTTTGTTAGCCTTTTTCTGATATACGTCTTTGATGAAAGTAGTCCAAAAGCCTCAGTTAAAAAAAATAAAGGTGTCAGACTTTAACTCTGATGGGCTGTTTATGTTTATCACTAGTTTGTAGCAGGAGGAAAATGCTCTGTATACCTCACAGATAGCAATACGACATCTGACGTTTCTGGTCTCAGTTACCTGTTTGCTCAAACACCTCCTCGTACTGGTTACCTGTAAGAGTCACATTACTATTAACAGATTCTGTTCCAGGAACAACGTGAGTTTCAGGCCTGTCAGGCAATCCATTTTAATCTGACTGCTTCATCCATAACAAAGAAATAAATGGTTTCCCACTGAGAAAATATCCTGACAACTTTACGTGTATGAAAGCTCTAATAACCTCCTCAGTATGAAGTCTAGTTGTGTGAGCTTCCTGCATCTCTTTATCTTTTCTTTTTTTTTCTTTAACTATGTGACAGGATGTCTTCAGTATCAGCCGCAGACTCTCAGTGCAAAACTGGAGACACTCTCTGTGGTAAGTTTCATCGGTTACTTCTGCTCACTAAACAGGTCTGACCATTTGTGGGGCTTGCCGAGCCTAACCCTTGTTACAGAGAAGTCTTCTGTCTTAGTCTGAAGATAGAAGATAAACTCTGCTTGTCACCGGAGCAAACATATTAACATAGACTGCATAACCATGTCTGCCACCGACCGACGTTTCCTTGTGTACATTCCTTGTTTGCAGAGATCCGAGTGTACGAACAGGAGGTGATCGCCGTGCCCATCTTCCTGCTGGCCAGCTTTCTGGTAACTCTGGTCTTCATTTTATTGCTGCGCTTCTGCCCAGAGAAGGTCGATCGTATCCGTCCGAAGTCAAAGGTCGCTACCAGGAGGATACTGCATGGCATTGATGGTAAGAACATGAAAGAGACTGAAATAACATGTTTGGCGCTCTTTGCTCCAAACCTGAAACTTTAACTTTTGTATTATTGTAAGGGTCTACCTTACAATATAAAGTTGTAGACTGTTGTTGTGATTTGGCGCTGTATAAATAAAAAAGAATTTAATATGTTTTTTGTGATATTGATATTTTAAGTCAAATTTGTGGCCTGTATTTGCTTGTTCATAAAACAACATTATATAAAGTTTAATCTAAATTAACATTAATGATATAATAATACTAATAATTTTTAGCTCTTGTGTCCTTTTAATTTTGCTCACTGCTGTGAGACGTGCCAATTTTAATTCTTTTTCTGGAACTGTTTGATTTATTTAACGCTCATAAGCACAACATGAACATTTCATAAATGGTTTGTAACACATTGTAATGTTGTGTTAGGCAGATGTAACTTCAGGTGTAACTTTTTAAGTAATAGCATATCGTCATCAAGGAGTTTACAAATACTGTGCATTAGTTAGTACCATTATACAAGCAGCTACTACAATTTTATATGTTCAAAACCACATGCATGATGCTGCTTCTCAACTTTTTTTAAATTAATGTTAAATAACATGACTTGAAATATAGTGTCTAAATTACCCAGTTTATGGTGTAATTTACTCCCTGTGTTTTCATACAAGCCTCAGCTAAACTTATTGTTTCTATCGCTGATCATATTTATTCTCTCTGCAGCTCCATCAGGTATCAATGTTCTGGAGCATGAAAGCATTGCTTTGGACTTGCCCAATTCCTACTCCACCTTCCATCCGCCGCACACCTACCTCAATAAAGCATTTTCCCATTCTGTGGAGACACTCCCTCAGCAACTCAGCCCCCCGCCACAGGAGACTTTCAAGCCCACTTTCCCGCCGCAGCCCAGAGAGCTGCCCCGCCAGAGGCTCCCCGAGTCCTTCAACCTGGTCACGCCTCTGCCTGCCACCTTCTCCCTGCGCACAGAGTCTTCTGTGTCCCTCTGCAGGGCCCGCATGGAAAACAGGAATGTGGTACTGCGTGTGCTAAATGGTGAGTTTTTGACCGAGGTTTGTCTGTGACTATTGCAGATCTAATTGGGTTTTCAGTGCAAGATTCAGCGATTATTTTTTTCTGATTGGCAGACTCAGCTGATGCCACTGAAAGGCAAAACTTCCTGGGCTTTGCTTCCTTCCTGGCCCAGCTCGGACCACATCCGTTCCTGCCTGAGCTCCTAGGTGTGGTGTCACTGCGAGCTCCTCTAGTTACAGTTGTGGAAGAACTGGAAAACAGAGACCTGCTCAGCTTCTTGTGGAGATGCAGAGAGGTAGAGAGATGCATTTTTAAAGCGCTTCAAAGATGTAGCGTGTGCTACATTGATTCTCCTTCAAGCAACAAATCAAAGTTAAAGTATGATAAAAATTCAATGTAAATCTCCAAATGGAGATGCAAAAGAAGACTTATTTAGACGTATTTGTGATTGCTTTCCCAGGACAATGTGGATCCGCCATGTGAAATGACAGAGAGACGAATATTTACCATGGCAAACCAGGTGGCCAGTGCACTGGTTAGTATACAAATATACAATATTTTCTTTTTACTATTCACCTACCATATCTTTATTTCATTGTGTTTATTAACTTTAAACTTAAACACAAAGTCCCATAAATTTAGAAAAAATCTAATTTATAATACTCTTTTTTTCACCCACAACATCAGAAAAAGCTGCTTTTATTGGTTACTGCCTTTTAATGGCTCTTTTCTAATGCTTGAGGCCAGTCCCTTAATATTTACTGGAGCTGCACACGCTCGTCTGGTTAATCCTGACTTCCCTGTCGCGTTGCCCGATCAGGCTTTCCTTCACAGCAAAGATCTTCTCCATGGAAACATCCGTGCCCATAGTGTACTGATCAGTAAGCAGTTCACAGCCAAGCTTTGGGGCCTGCATGGAGTCTATACACGAAAGAACCAAGGAGTCACACAGAGGGAGGATCCGAGCATGAAGAAATGGCAGGCACCAGAGGTGCTAGCCAACAGGCCTGCCAGTGAGAAAAGCGACGTGTGAGTTCTTCTTAGATCTCATTTATGTCTAATTTTATGTGTCACGTGTATAAAAGATGTCTCTGTGCTTTGTTTACCTTTGTATCCTCTGATAGAGATGTTGCTACATGAAATATATAGTCTCTAAGCTTGTTTTTGAGATCCTGGAAGTAAGATTGTAAGTTTCTTCTGTGTGTCCCTTTCTAGCTGGTCCTTTGGTATCTTATTGTATGAAATGGCAACTTTGGGTAAGTTCAATTCTTCCTTTTTAGAATATACCCATAACCTTAAAAAGTACTCTCTGAATACATCTTTCTAGAACTGAATAACAGAACAATGTGAATTAGCTGTTAGACATCTCTCTGTACTTTTTACTCGCTTTACTCTGGGTTCCTGTGGGCAGATGAACTCTGTGTTTTAAAACTAATACATTTGTGTGAGATTAATCATGGATTTTAAAAGGATTTTTGTGCCAGTGTTGATCCATAATCAGTAAATAATTTATTTCAATAGAGTTACCTAAGAAAGGCATGCACATTTGAGTCATTCTGTTGTTTTAGCTATCAGGTTGATGGCCTCATATTTGCGTCTAGAATACTTTGGTATAGAGAAGACTTCATGGTTAACTCAGTGACTGCAATGCGCCCAGGTCCTGTAGTTGTAAAATGAAACTCCCTCCACCTCACCCACTCCTGGCAGCTGTCTTGAATGTTTTCCATGTGAATCTGTGTTGCTGTAAAATCACAGACTTCAAATTGTCTGAAAATGGCCTTTCAATTCTTCCAAGATTTATGGGCAGCATCAGTTACTTCTTTAATATCATTACTGGTATCTTTCCCCAGGCTGCTACTTACAATCTTAATTCCTATGGAAACAGTAAGGGTGTACTTGATTTTCCTCACAGGAATGCATTAAAGTGTTTTCACATATATACGGTATGGTGTATGTACTAATTTCGCTTGCGTTTGTCCAGGTGAAGCTCCGTTTGCAGAGATCCCGGCTAATGAACTTCTGCAGTTTCATCAGCGAGGAAAAAATCTTAAAAAACCATCAAACTGCTCCAATGCACTGTGAGTGTCCACTGCATACTCCAGATCATAAAACAGCAAACATGAAGCGCTACACTTCCTCTCGTTAATCACGGCAAAAGTCAGATACATTTCTTCATCTCTTCTTCGCACAGGTACACGATCATCAAAGGTTGCTGCCAGTGGAAGGATCAAGAAAGACCCACTCTGGCCGAAGTGAGCAAGAAGCTGGTTTCAGGAGAGAAGGCTGCCTCTGACAAGGTCATCAAGGCACCTGGGACAGTTAAGATTGAGCAGTACCTTCAAGAAGCTGGATACGGCGAAGCCAACAGCTACACTGTTTTCTAATTATCGTTAGCCTCAGCAAAAGCACTTTTACAAAACAAAAAAAATGACGTTCAGATGCAATAAAATAGCTCAAAACTCTGGGTATGATCACTCTGGGGATTGAAATTGCTCCTTTTTCCTTCTTTCAACAGTTAACTTTGGGAACCATTAGTTTTGTTTTTCCAAATTTCATTCATGTGTCTTGCTTTTACCAATATGTCTAATGTTCAGTTGGAAAGAATAAAGCACATAAAGCAAACCTCCGACTGGACATTTGGACCCGTAAACCTGACCGATGCACAGCTTCATCCTGAACCTGTGCTAAACACTGTCCATACATGGCGGTTTGCTAATTTTGTTTGAAGATGCCAATGTTTGTTCTAATATATATATTTGCCACATTTTTTCATGATTTCGTATCAGACATAAGTGTGGAAAATGAAGGACATATCAATGTAATTTTGCCATTATTTCCATTGTAAATTATAGTGATCAAGTTCAGTTTATGTGAACATGAAAATCTCTGTTTACATAAAGTCAAATGTGAATAAAATAAACATGACCTTATTTTTCATGTGGCTCTCATTGAGTGGAGGAGATAAAAACAAAACAAAAACACAAAGCTCCGGTAACAGGTACTTTTTTTTTTTATTGGTAGTACTGCATACACGCACAGAGAGCGCTTCCAGTCGCTGAAAGAGCAAACCATGAGGAAAACCTATTTTCAGGTAGTTAGGTTGATTACAGCCACTAAAACTACAGTATCCATGAAAAAATAATTCTGATTGTAGTATAAAATGGAAAAGATACAAAACTAAACTTTCAATAACTGTTTTAATAACCTAATTAAAAAAGGCCAGGCTTTCTGAGTGTCCTTTCCGTGATATGATTGGAGCCTGGATGGAACATCTATGGAAAACTATAAGCATAACTACAAAAAGAACGGAAATATCAACGTAATGGACTGTTGCTAATCACATCGCTAAAGTTAAAGCACCGATTGAAATACAGCAAGAAGGCAAGGTTCTTTTTTCTTTTTCCCCCCACCCAAGTGGTGAACCGTCCTAGCACCAATGTCGCTATGCTGTCTGATTTGCACAGTTACTCCTTCCACGCGTAAAAACGCCTCTACTCACAGTGACAGAAAAAAACAAAACAAAACACTACTGACATGTATACTTGACTTCTCACGAACCACTCACACATATGCATTCATGTCTTCTGCACATTCAGTGTCCTGAAAGTACACTCCCATCTGCTTGTCTCCAAAAGACCAATGGAGCATCTTCATTAATCCCAAAGTTTTTTGTTGTTGTTGTTGTTTTTTTTTTTTAA
>VOQK01008548.1:103049-122440 GCA_015052645.1 Benitochromis conjunctus | reverse complement strand
AATATTACAGGCATTTTCCCGGGTTAAAAACTGAACAGGTTTTTAAGATATGTCAATCAGTCCGTCTTAATTTGAAAAAAAAAAATTCAAACAAAGGAGGGCAGCAGCAGCTAAAATGTGTCTCTGCTCATTATAAACGCAGACCGAACATTAATTTATGCAATCATCTGTCCTTACACGCCCACAAGCTGACACCAGCAGCTCAAAGCGGTTAGACTGGGATATCGATAGACCTGCTAATAGTCCGAGTTAGATCGTTTATCTCCCCAACGCTCGTTTTCCCTCTTTATTTGTCGCAGCTGTGAGAGAGATTGAATACACAAGCAAGCAACCTCCTTGTTCGGCAGACGCACTTCCAGGCCCAGCAAGCAGCATTAAGAACAGTGATGGATCGAGTGTTCGCTGCTTTGGGTCAGGGTTTAATTTATTGGAATTCTGGTTGATTTGAAATAAAACCGAAAGCCTTTCGAACACCTCGACTTAGTGCAATTTTGTACAGTCTGTAAGTGTGAAGCTCGGAGTGTGTTTGCGGTCATCCATGCCGGCACACGGGCCTGACGTTCATCCAGAGGGGTTATCTGTGAGGGTCAGATGTCTCACTTTGATAGCGTGAAGTGTTCTGTTGTAAAGCTTTACAGTAGCTCTTCTCGAAGCACGGCAGGAATCAGTATTCAGCTTCAGTCTGTCTTAACGTGGGCTTGATTTTCCTGTAGATATGTAGAGCAGATGGTGACTAGTTCTGATGATTATCTCATATGTTTAAGTCAGATATGAAGTAGATATGAAGTGTTTCGTTCCAAAATAAGGCATCCAACATTTGGCAAAAGTGACACTTTAGAATGAAAACATATTTTTCACCAAGGTGAGCAGGCGATATAAGTGGTCCTGTTTATTTTTCACAGATGCTGAAAGAGGAATTTCATTTCTCTCCGCTTCACAAAAATAATGCCACAGTGTTTTGGAACACCAAGTCTTCATTTCAGTGTTTAGCTCTGAGCTGGGATTCTCTGATTAGGATTGAGTACAGACCTAAGTGTGTCCATAGCATCAAGTGGAAAACAGGGAAGTGCCAAAACCTTGCATCAAGAATTGCTGACCAAAGTCAGGAATCTGATTTCTTGACTAAAACGCCAAAATAAAAACTTGTATTACTTTTAATATCAGTGCCTTCTCATTCTCTTTTTAAATTAGAAAGACATGACATCATTCTGTAAATGATTTTACTTTTAATTATTTAATAAATTTTACAGCAGCCAATCAAATTCAATCAACACGATACCTGAGATTCTGTTGCAACTCTGCTGAGGTTGACTGCAGATCATTTCTTTTTTATAATATAACGGTGCATACAGAGGGGATCACTTTGAGTTCAATGTTTTCTTTACAGTTGCATTGTTTCTCTAAATTTCTATAGACCATTACTCTATTTAAAAATGTTACTCTCTAAAGGACTTGGATGTTAGGGACTTGATCTGGACTTGGAGTGGGAACTTATGTTGATTTAAGACACTGACTTTGGATTTATCCACCTTGATTCTGGACCCACATCTTCCCAATACTTGGAACTTGCATGTTTTGATGAAGGACTGGATTTGGGATTTGCGTTTTCACTTGTTGGACTTACGTTGGTAGTTGACACTGGATTACCTATCTTCTCATGATTAGGAACTTGCCTGTCTCAACGTCGGACTGTTGACATGTTAGTCTTGACGTGAAATTTCTTCTCTGCAGGACTTGGCCCTTACTCATCTTAACTCGGGGATCTTCTGACCTTGCATTGGGACTTGGCTTTTAAATTTTTGGAGCTTGACCTTTGACCTTTGGAACTTGCACATTTTGATGAAGGACTAGAACATTTCATAACATAATTCATAACATATTGCTCTTGATTTAGGATCTGATTTTTCACTTGTTCGTCTTATATTGGCCCTGGACTTGCTTATCTTCTCATGGACAGGACTTGGACCTTGCTTGTCTTTACTTGGGACATGATTATGATTGCATTGATTTGGGACTTTACCCTTGACCTTTGTTGGATTTGAACATGACCCTGGATTTACCTGCCAGTCTTGATGTAGGACTTGACTTGGACATGTTAATCTTGATATGGGTGTTGTTGCCCATATGTGCACATGCATGGCCTGGCCCTTGTTTGTCTTCACTTGGGACTTGATTACAAACTTCTTGGCATTGTTTTGGGTCTTGACATTTAACTTCTTGGACTTCTCTTGGGACATGACCCTGGACTTACCAGTTAGTTAAAAACTGTTTTGCAAAACTGCATCTTTTTTTTTCTAAACAAAAATCTGGCATAAAATCCTTGGAAAGATGTATACATTGGTTTAATTTTCCTTTAACAAGTCCCTGAAGTTCTTGTTTAGCAGTGAGAACTTCTGTGACAACTTTAGTTTCTTGAAAAACAAACGGGGCATTTCTCAAAGTCAAGTGTTTGGCACTCAAACAGATGTATCATATTAGTATTAAATCAACCAGTACCCAGCACTAGTCACGTTGGACACTTTCCTTGGTAACATCCACACAAAGTTTCCTTCCAAAACAAGACATCATGCATTTAAAAAACAGACAGCATACCCAATGGAGAAAAGAAGGAGGAAAAAAAAGTACATGTTACCATTAAATTTATTTCCTAATAAGACCATAATGAGATGAGGAGCTGACAGCTCTCAGCCAAATGTTGGATTGGCGTTTTGGAATGAAGCTTTTCATGTGTAGCTGCATTGAAGTTTCTGTAGAGATGTGTCTTGCTGTGTGCAGTGTCAGTGCTCTCGGAGGTAATGTGCACTCTGTTTGTCTTGTAGATGTTTTCCCCTCCTGTTAGCAGTGGAAAGAACGGGCCGACCTCCCTGGGGAGCGGACATTTCTCCGGCTCAAGTACGTCAGCTTTCTCTTTTTTTCCTCCTTCACTTCATCATCTTCTTCTTTTTCTTCTTCTTCTTCTGCTCTTTTCCTCAGCCTCCTCCTCTCCTTCCTCTTACACCTGCTCACTGCTGCTTTGTTTGCTGTTTGAATTTTCTAATGTGGGTAACAGTGTTCAGTACGTGGATATGCAGTTTTTGGTTTTTACGCTGTGTTGCATTGTGGGTTACTTTATAGTTCAAGCAGACTTGAAAGACAAATGAGATTTGGCTTGACGATTTAAGAGCACAACTTACTAATGCTGTTTATATTTTTTACATTCCTCATATTTTGTACAAACAATAACATTGCATAGTTTGATTATATGACTTGGAATATGCTTAAATCCGTCTCGTAATACTTTCCTACATTGTCTGTAGGAAAATAGGCTCAGTAATATGTATTTTATTTAAATAACGAAAAACAAATCACACAGTTTCTTGAATCTGGGGACGTCGTCGTTTTTAACATTTCTCAAAAAGGAGGAAGTAGATCATTCTCGAATTGACTCACAATATCAAAGTTTATTTTTATTCCCGCTTTATTTCATAGTATATAAGTGTATACATGCCTTGGATAAAAGGTGATTTGATTTTTCTGTCTTTTTTTGGGGGGGGGGACATCCCATCTGTTTTTCAGCTGCTCAGGTTCATTCCTGAAGGAGACTTCCTGTTTTTCTGATTTGCCGCACTCATTCCTTCCTGCCTGTGTTGCGGAGATCAGTTTGCTTTGTTTTGCTACATGCTGGTAGTGTTTGTGTCAAACAGGCACAGTTTGGCTTCGTTGGCGGTGGAATGTGGTGGCTCCAACTTGAAAATGTGGATATTGATAATGCCGATTCATAATGTTGTGTCTGGCTTTAACCCTCAGTTCAGTCTGATAGTGTGTTTTAATTCATTCAATCAACGATTTATTCAGTTTTGTTAAGGAGTCTGTGTTTCATTCATTCAGCAGGTCAGTGATTAAAAATGGCACACAGTCAATGAGTGCATCAGCGAGGTTGTAAACTAGTCACAGAGTGAGTCAGTGAGTCTGTAGGTATGTTATTGATTCATTTATCCAGCCAGGCAGTCACATTCTTAGTAGGAAGTCCTTCAGAGGAGTGGGTGTTATTTAAAAGTTTTTCAATCAGCCAGCGTCAGTTCAGTGATGGGCGGCTGCCAATATATCATCAGTGATGTGTCTGCTGTGCATCATCCCCAACCCCCTACATACACGCTCAGAGAAGTAAATACAAATCACCCATTACTGTTTTGTTTCAAACTGATCGATGGATACCTTTTACCCGCTACATGAATGAGCATGAGGTGATAACACATGTTTATTAAATGATCAGTTGTACAACCTTCAACCTATATGGTGCTAGTAACACCAGGCCGACCTAGGGAATGTGGACTTACACGCTGTCACACTTCCACACAGGTACCTGGACTGAATATCAGCCATAAAATGCCAGGTCTCCACAGCTACATTTTCTAGTTGTTAATGATAAGACTTTCCAATAGTGTCTGTGTACATCTCTCCACTATTGCTCAACACAACAAAAATGAAAGAAGCATCACCTTGTAGCACTGCTCAGCTATTGCACTTTACACAGAGTTGCATTTTCAAGGCGTTAAACCAGAAAACTGGCAAATAAAAGGACATAAATAATGCAAAGAAATGTGTTAAATGAACCGTTAAGTTAGCAGTTGATTTAAATGTTAAGGTAGTGCTACAGTTTTTCCATATCGATTAAGTAGTAATACTGATCTCTAAAGATAATTCAGTATCTTAGATTTATGGTGATCTACTGATTACAGGCAGTCAGGAATATCAACCTCCATGCAGAGACTCATTTATTTGGAACAATAATCAGTTTCACTCATTCTACAAAGATTTATTAGATGCATCAAAGAAGGTTTTGTCATGCATTTTAGAGCTCAGAATTACTAAAAAAGTGTTGTGTTAGCTGTAGGATGGGGTTTTTCTGGCTTCTTGCAGTTAGCCAGCTTAGCGTTTTAAGTTAGAGGTTGCAGTCTAAGTATAGTCCAGAGGATGTAAACACTGTGATGTCATAGTCATCATTAGGTGGTTCTTGTTCAGCACATTGTCAGTTTTCACTCAATAATTGAATTTGTCACTTGGTTCTCATTATATATGTTGCTGTGTGTATTCATGATTGCTTGGGTTTTTTGTTTTTTTCATATGTATGGGGAGAATGGAGCTGGAGATTATTGGATTGGATCCTCTCTGAGCTGAACCTGAAGTCAAAGTTTTTGATTTACTGGCAAACTACATTGGTACCCCACCCACTGTATGAAAAGTGAGCTTTTTTCAATGTGTGTCTGGGATGACCCTAGAGATCTGGACATCTGAGCAGGATGCCTTCTGGGCTCCTAGGTGAGATGTTTCAGGTACGTCCAACCATGAGGAGACAAAGGGGCAAATCTGTCACAGGAATACCTCAATGTACCACCAGAAGAGCAGGAGGTGATCAGGTCCAAAGGAGGTCTGGCTATCTTTGCATAGACTGTTGCCCTCTTGTGCAGCCTCTTGTGCATGGGTGCTGATGGATGGGTGGGTGGTCTTAATGTATCCAAGATACATTAAGAAAGGACTGAAATCCACTTATTGAAATTGTCTCCTGGGGATATCTAAGATCCATTCTGGCCAGATCCAAGACTGAAAGCAGATTAGGGCAATAAAACTTGTACTGTAGCTGTTTTCCATGACAATGATTCATCCGTTCGTTTTTGCGCCTTTGTGGTTAGCCGTTAGCCAGCTAAGCTAGCAAAGCTATTATTTATGTTACCAGAAATCTTCTTGTTCAGCATTGCTCTTCTGCTTTTCTTTGTTTGGCAGTTTTGAAACAGCTTCAGGTTAAATACCACCAGCCTTTGGACCGGTTGAGATCTTGACTTGTGATCATATCAGCTGAGATGCATATATGTGAAAAATATTTGCTCCATGATTTTATCAGTTATCTCTACGATAAATAATGTTACTGAGGTGCTATAATTAACTGTAATTGTATCCTTGGAAGTGCCTGCTTTGTTTCTGTTCTGGTTCAGCCAATGAAGTGAAAGGATGAAAAGAAGGCAGACGCTGTTCTGTGAATCTTACACTGAATGTTGATAACATTTGCAAAGGGTACGTAAAATAAATTTGCATTACTCAATGACGTGCATTCGTGTTAGAAAGCACATGTTCTCCAGCTTGTGCCACTTCTGCTCCTGCCACCTCTGTGGTTGGATGCAGCGTTCTTTGCTGTGAGATCACGTTGTACGTTTATGTTCGTTTTCCTCATGCGTTTCACAGGATTGCATTGCGGTGTGTCTGGTGTATGTTCGGCAGCATCTGCAGTGTTTATTAAGCAGCCTTCAGCCACCGTACCAGTAGGACACTTTCTGTTTAAAGTCTTTTCTGGAAGGTCTTCACAGAAAACAGCCGGGTCCTTTCTGTTGCTCCCGCTCCTGTTATTTGCCTCTAAACGGCGTTCGGAAGCCATTTTGTTAGTTGGCTGGAAAACAGAGAGATGGCGAAGCATCTTCTTTGTTTACTGCTTCGTTGTGTAGTTGTTGTTATTTGTGCTCTGCGGTTTCGGCGATGTTGTTCGCTCCTGTGCTGTGCATGCAAATGCGAGGGAGGACGACAAATGTTACAATTTTTGGCAAAAGAAAAAAAAGTCTCAGTTTTGCAGAATTTGTAGCGGTTGTTAGGCCTCAGGTTTGCTGCCTCAAAGTGTATCTTCATGTTAGGATTGTTGTTGTTGTTTTTTTTCTTCTTTTCTTTTGATACAGGAACACACCGTGGAGTCACACGCACATACGCTTATCCTACTATACAAATCACACTCTGTTTCCCATACACACAAATCTAAATATCCTCGTGTACACACACGCACACACGCGCGGGCACGCTCTGCTCACCCCTGCTGTGGCTTTCTGCAGGCCTCGGCATTTTGATGAGCCTGGTGCTGTTTGTGAATGCAGCTAATTAGAACTCTATAGACCTACACAACCATGAGAGGAGCGGTTTCCAAAGGCTGGGTTGAGGCCAGAGGATGGGACGTGCTGACATGGAATGGGGTCCATTAGGCTGACAGTAGTTACTCTGCTTTGAATGCACTTTCATACATTTGAAATTTTGTGTTCATGCTCAGTCCTGTAAAGTATTTACTTATGTTTATAAATGCATACCTTAAGCTGTTTTTACTCTTCCAGTTAATGTCACTTAAAGATGATTTCAAACTTTGATCATACAAATTCTTGATGTTTCATAAAAAGATAACTTTGTGGTCCTTCACACAGCCAGTAAGTAGGCCTACCTAAAGTTAAACTTTAGGAATTTACAATTTCTATTAGCCAATTTTGAATCAGTTTCTTTACTTCTCATCCGTGAAAGACTGATGGTCGTCACCTTGCTAGGCGGAAGGTCAGGGGGCGTGGACACTTAAGTTTGTGACTGTATCAATGTCAAATTGATGCTGTAGGTACATCTAGTAAAAATCTCAGAATAGTTTGAATCTCAGTGATTTCCACTCTCTCAGTCAGGTCAAGTTTTCTGAAAATCTAAAAACATGACTTTAAAAGCTTGTACTATGACTCTGAGGTTTGGTAGCCATACTACTGAATGTACACCAATCTCGCTACCAAATTTGATAGTTCCTAAGAGAAGACAGACATCAGTGTTAACATTATAAATTATTGTTATTGCTAAGCAAGGACAGAAAATAGAGGTAGACCCTTGGTACACTAAAAAACACATGCTGCATAGGTTCCAGTGTAATGAACATGTAATAAAAGCACTGATTTTCCACAATATTGTAAGGACACAGGTATTTGCAGGTAAAGTAGGTGACATATTTTGTTCTTTTCAAAGCTCACGCTGAATTGGGATGATGCTTTGTTGAGCTAAGTGTGACCAGTATTGGTTGGTTTTTCGGTTTAACTGATTTAATTCTAGCTTGGCTGTTATCTTAGGATAGTGGCACACGAGATGGCCCATATATTAGCAGATCAGCAGATGCCAAGTGCCAGCATCCTTGTTAAAAAAGACTCTACAATAATATAGAGAAAATCCCAGCAATCAGACAACCGTCTATGAGCAACCAGTTTGGCAACAGTGGAAAGGAAAAACTCCCTTTTAACAGGAAGAGACCTCTGTCAGGACAAGGCTTGGGGAGGTGACAAGTTGGACTGTTGCTACATTCAACCTGCTGTTAGGTAGCAAGCTGATTTCCACTCACTTACTTAGAAAAGACATATTAAAAGGATCTCTTTCAAACCTCTTTGGGGCATGTTGTAATTGTACCCTGATGTGAAACTTTACTTATTGTGAGAATTAAATGGTCCGCTGATCACCGAGCAGTACCTGCTTTCAGTACAGTTTTTGATCTTTGGTGCTGTGGGCACTGCTCCACAGTAATTCACGTTTCCACTAACACATGTCTTTGTGTTTAAATTCCTATATATATATATCCTAACTAAAGAAGGTAGCCTGTCTCCAAGTCCTGTAGAAAATAGGTGGCGAAGGAAAGTTTGGCTGTAAGAAGAGCTTGGATAAAAGCACAAAACACAGAGGTGTTGAATATAAAAATAACGTCTCAGTGAGACGAGGCAGAAGGCTAAAAATATTTTGTAGGATTTGGTTTATCTGATGCTTTTGAGGATAAGGAGTGACATTTTCCCAACCATGTCTTTATGTAGAGATTGAACTCTGAAATGACAGCCTTCACACAAAGCTGTGAATGTACCTCTCCATGTAAGCCCTTGTATTTCTGCCCATAAATTCACCTTAAAACACAAAAGCATCTAAACATAAACACCGCGCAGTCCTGGCTGACATGCTCAGCCCACGGTCATCACCAACCAGGAAGTGGATTAGGCGTTTTAATTATTGAGAGATTTCGCCGTTGTTGTTGTTTATTTTGGGATCATCCCTGGAAAGATAATGCACACTTCAAACTCGGTGTGTGTGTGTGTGTGTGTGTGTGTTTCTAATCTCCTCCTGGATGAAGCCGTTCAGTGAGCGGCTTCACTCTGCCTGTCAAAACCACCGCCGCTGCCACCACTCGTCTATTTCAGGTCTTGGCTGGTTTTGGTGTTTTCCTCTTTTTTTTTTCTTAAAAAAAGCCGTTGTAACCTCTCAGATCCGCTGTTTGTCTCCCTGTCAGTGGTGTTGGAAGGAGACCGAGATGTGTGTGTGCGTGTGTGAGAGAGCGAGAGCGTGTAAATGTGTGTGTCCTCAGCAAAATGAAGGTTGAGCATTGGGGGAAAAAAATGAGTATAAGAGATTTGAGGCATTGATTTTTGAATTGTCTGTCTGAAGAAGAAGTGTGTGTGGGTAGGTGTTTATGTGTGTGGTTGGGACCATGGAGGATGGGGGTGGCAGGGAAGAGAGGTTTGGCAGTGTGAGGGCAAACCATCAACCCCGCTGTCATGTGTCTTAAAGTTGGCACTGAGAGATGAAGGAACTGTTTCCTGGAAGCAGAAAGAAATAAAGAAGAGGAAGGAAGGAAGGAAGGTAGGAAGGAAGAAAGGAAGGAAGGAACAACAGAAGGAAAGAACAAAATTTTAAATAATTGTACACAGAAATAAAATCAAGTTAAGATGAAATAAGGAATGAAAAGTTATGGAAGGAATAAAAACTTAAAAGAAATTGTGTAGTAAGGAAAGTAAACAAGGGAGGGAGCAGAGGTAATGGAGAAGTAAGAGAGGAAGGGCTAACAATGAAACAGAGAAAATGAGGAAGAAATTTGAGAGGGAAGTAACATGAAAGGAAGAGCTGAAAAAGGTCGAAAAGTTGAAAGGAAGCAAGAAACAAAGGAAATGGAATATAAAGGGTTAATGGAGAACTGATGAAACAAATGTAAGAATTTCATGGTGATGGACAAAAAGAACAAAATTAGATGGTAAATGTCAAAATAAACACAGGAATTGGGAAAGGAAACAAGAAGACATAACTATAGCAAGAAGGAAAAGAGTGAGGAAGAAGAGAGGAACAAAAGTACCTAAGACGTTTAAGAAAAGACTAACACGAGGAAGGAAGGAAATGATGAATCAGTGAAAGAAAACAATGGAAAAAGGAAGGGAAATGAAGAAATTAAAGGTAGTAAAGCAGATAGATACAAAAAGGTTAGCAAAGAACTGAAACAAGGAAGGAAGTTTAAGACAGACAGCAAGAAGACAGATTTAGAGGTTTGGTGCCAGAGTGAGTCAAACCAAGACTGGGATTGGTGTCCTGTATCATTTCATCATCATCAGTATTTTAACCATTAATGGGCTACTTTCACTTGCTGAGTGGTTTTATTTAAGGAATACTCACAGGTTGTGTTGCTTGACGTCATCAGAAAACCAGCAAACTGTCTATTTTTCTTTTAATGGGTTGATTGTAAACCTTATCTGACCTTTTCAGAGAGGCAGGAATCAACAGCTTGGTCACCAGGAGGGTGGAGAAGAATCGTGCTGCTTTCTGTTGTGCCAGCAGAATATATGACATCACTAATGTTATGGGTTAAGAGGCTGTTGTTATTTCCTGGATTTCCTGGAGTGGACCAGGCCACTCAAAGCCAACATTAGAACCTCCACAAGAGTTCATACATGTTTCTGTATATATTCCTAAAACACTGTAAAGTACTGTATTTTTAAACAATCTTTACTCTAAACCATATAGTTGGACATGTTCACAGTTCTAAAGATGATTCAAATGAAACAGTCTGAGGCTGAAAGCAAATCTTCCTTAAATGTGAGCCAAAAACAGCGACTACAGTGTGGCTTACTGTTGGCTTTTTATGACATTTTGGACAGCTCCTGAGCTAGATGGCACAGAAAAATAAGATATTCCAATTTAAATATACAAACAATACTTGTAAGACGAACAAATACATAGCTGGTTGGTGTTTCTCTTTTCATTAGATTTGTTGGCAGGGGGAAAAAAATAAAAGCATCATCGTTCCTCCTTTAAAAACATCATCTCTTTGAATGATCGCCAAATCAGTAAGCTTTATCCCGTTTTATTTTTGTCCCACCTTCCACCCCAGTGTCTTCTTTCTTTTCCTGTCAAAACCAAAGACAAACAGAAGAAAAAAAAACGCAGCAGCTCTGTCGCCTTTGCCAGCGAGCTTCACGCATTAGCAGAGAAATTTGGGCAAGGGCAGATACAGCCCCGATGGCATGCCTGATTTTTGTTCTCCTAATTGGCATAGCTTATTAAGTCACAGTTCACAGCGGAGAAAAAAGGGGGTTGCTTTAATAATATCCCCTCTCCCGTTTGATTTGATGCACTTGTACCGAGACAGATAACGCGCTTCAGCGCAGCGAGTGACGCCCCCACCACCACCCTCTTGTCTTTATTCAGTCAAATCTGCCTCCGTTACGCCCGTCACTCAAAAACACCCCGGCTGGTCGCTTTCAAAATAGAGATGGAGAGCAGGAGCCAGTCGCTCAATACCTCACCCTCCCACCTTCTCTCTGCCTCTGAGGCTGTTAAATTGTCTCATTTCCCCGGCAAGGCGATGCAGAACGACTCACAAAAACACCCAACCATGCTCTTAATTGTGGTGCGGATTAGGGATTAATAGGCGTTTTTAGCCATAATGGCAAATATTATTAGCCCCATTTGCTTTTCTAATGCTAATAATGACTCTGCTAATAATGGCAGTGATTTCAAGGTTAGCGCCTGTGAGTACTCGGCATGGATTTGTGTGTTTTTTCTTTTTCTCAAAGCTCAGGAGATTGACGTGCCGCTTGCTTCGACGGGCCGGCTCGCTACCGAGTCGGAGCTCCATATGTTTTCCCCAAAGACGACACTGAAAGGTTGTGAGCTGGGCTGAGAGCTTAAGTTTAGATTGGTCTTGCTTTTCTCAGTTTCCACTCAGCTCAGTCCAGGTTGTTAACTTATTTGTGTCATTTGTTTCTCGTGTGTGAGTCTTGTGTGGAAAACACTTTGTTTGGTTCAGTTTAAGCACCAAACTCACCTGGTAAGGTTCAGGCTTCAGTCACTTAGAGCTTAGAGACTAGTTGGCCACCACTGGTCTGAGAGAAAAATGCATATTCCCTCACCAGTTGCGAGTTGTTGCTGGATGTTGCTGGCAGTTGCTGTGGATTTTTTGCCAAACCCCCATCAACTTAGGCCTAGAGACCAGTCTGGGACCTCATCGCTCCTTTCCCAGAGTTTATGCACCTGGTAACAATCTGGTAACTGAGACCATCTGTCTGCACCTGGTTTCTGGTGTAGCAACCTCTTTGTGACCAATTTCAGCCAACAACCAGTCAGGGAATACACATTTTTCTGTAGCGACTGGTGGTTGTCAGATGGTCACTAACTGGTCTCCAGGCCTTTGTGACTGAGTCCTTAGATAAAGCTCATGGTTTGGTTAAAAATATGGCATTCACACCATTAAATCCCATGTTAGAGAGCTTCATTTGTGTCAGCCATGGCATATGCAGTACAGTAGGTTGTCTAATAACTCATACTTCATGTCTGGCCTCTCCATGTGCTGAATTGTCATTTGTTAAGGCACTAAATCCAAAGTCACTCCAGAAACAGACTGTTGTGCACATTGTAGACCCTAACTGAGGTTTACTTGTGCATCTATTCAAACATCTGCTTGGGGAATTTCAAAATGAAAATATAGGTCATCATAATAAGAGTTTCCACAAAGAAATTTATTCTATCATTCTGCATTTATAAATAATTTTCAGATCAACTGACCAGTACTCCAGGCTAATTTCATTTTTATACACTTTAAACGTATTTCAGTGACAGTATTATCACAGAAAGTTGGGACCATCTTCACATGTATTATTATTATAAGAAGGCGATCTTTCCCTGTGCTTTGATATTTGCGCATCCAGCCGCAAAAGCTGACTTTGACTTGTTATAACTGGATGTCAGAGATAGATGTGTAAATGGTCCGTAAGTTTAGTTTCGCTGATGTTTTGGACGGGTGCGCCAGCAGTGTTGTGTGACTTTGTTAAGCACTTTGTAATAAGTAGACTGAAGGTCGACAAAGTGGCAGTGTTTAATTGCTGGTCTTCATCAGCTTTTGGCTGGCGTCAAAAGTGAATGTTTTTAGAAGCATCTGTTGTGCACCTGCAGCTGGTTACCTGTCTGATTTGTATGCTTCAAGTATAAACCAGTCATTAACTGCGGAGAGTGGTTTGGAAGACAGACAGCAAAGTGAACATGCTTTTTCTTTTCACAGGGCAAATATGAATAAAGATTTTATCAGAAAATATCTAGTTTCTGCTGTTTAATGTCTTGATTAAATTATTGGACTGAAGAGCCAATATTCCTCAGCTTGACAATATTTTGATGGTAGCAGTTTACTGCCATTAGCGAGTGACATGCCTATCCCATCAAGGTCATTTTCAGTTGACAAGGTGCTGGTAATTAGCTGTTAATGCTTGAAGTGAAATGAAGAAGTTAGGAGTTTTTACAATCTGTACAGCTGCAGCCATTTGATCTCCATTCTGTGGCAATTTTATGTTGCCAGTTTCTCTGGCACTGATGCAGAAAAAGGGTATCAGCATTCTTAATCCCATCTATAAAGCCATCATTGGCTCACTTTTCTAGGCTCAGGGGACAAACAAAAGTTCCTGTTGATGGTTTTACAGATGTCCCTTGGACAATTATAGATGTTGAAAATGCTTTTTGGCATGCAGGGGATATTTTGGTTGCAATAGACAGCATAAAACATGGACAGGGTTTCCAGGTCAGAAAAATGAATCTGATGCTGAAGTGTTGTAAACCCGTTTTCTACTTTAAAGCCAATAGAAGGTGATGGCTGGACAAAGACTTCCAGTCCTGTAGAAGTCTATGGAAAAAAAGAGTTTCTGACTTGACCTCTGAATAAGCACTTTCCTAATGAGTGTATGGGTGCAGTCGCTCATTTCAGGTCATACTGAATAAACAAACTAAGTGTATTTTCTAAATCTGTACTGTGCTATATTTCAAAATGGAGGATTATCTGAGGTTGGCTCAGTGGCTTTGATAGACGAGTCATTAGCCAATGAGCAAGTGGTTTCACAGTCATACTGTCTGTGGTTGCAATCCTTCGAGTGACCACTGGTATAAGTTTGCATCAGGGCTGAGTGGAATACATTGATGGTACAACCCAGGCGTTAGTGAATCATAAATCAAACGTATGGAGAGAGAGCTGGAACAAGGGTACATAGTAACAGTCAATAACAAATGGCTGTTATAAGTTTCACCTTTTAGCATCTATGATGCCCACACAGAAAAAGGAAAGTAAATAAAATAGCCAAAGAGAAGAACCACAGTTCAGTTTCAGGCAGAGCTTCTGTTTAAAGTGTGTGTACTGTTAGTGGCCATAGTTTGATACAGTAGAAGATTCATAAAGTATTTATTAGTTTTAAGCAAAGGAAAGGACCAATATTGGCCAAAAAACAAGATGAGGAAATGGGAACTTATAATACCTGTTGGCGCCAGGTATATCATATCTGTGTCATGATAGAAGTGCCAACATAGCTACATGGTGTTCATATCTTTTTATTAGCCGCGTAAAATATTATCCATGCTATGTTTCTTGCATATCAAAGTTAGTGCTTTAACTGCTTGTGGTGCTTTTGAGGAAAGAGAATTTTAAAAAAGACAGTACTGTAGTCTATCTGCATAACAAAAAGTTAAGATGGAAAAATAACCAATGACTGATATGTGTGATGGAGAATAGATAAACTGCACTGTGTGCCCCAGGACAATTTCCATTTGTTACAAAGGAACTTGTGACATCAAACAGCATGTGCTGGCAGAACCAATCATTTTGTTCAGAATATTAATTGCTTTCATATTTTGTAAAACAAAGCAAATGAACAGAAAATTAAATTATGCCCTTAAAACAAGGGGGTCTATGAGGACCGGGGGCTGGAGGATGCAGAACAAAATATATCTTATTGTTCTTTTGAATAAAATATTATGTTGCTTAATAGCATATGCCAACTGTGGCTTAACCTCATGATATTGCAAAATGTGGCGAAGCACTATAATCTTTTTTCATGCAGTATTGATGATATAAAACATATTTTTGGCTCTGACATCTTGATATTAAGGTATCAGTAGTTTGAAATAGTGTTCAGCAGCAACATTTGACTTCAGATCAGAACGTTAGCATTGCCACTATGAGCATGCTAACATGTAGCTTCAAGCACTGCCATGCACAGCTAAGCCTCAGCCTCGCACATCAAGTGGCTGCACCTTTTTGTTGAGTTATTAGTTACATTCACAGGTGTCTTTTCTTTTCCTGCTCATTCACACAATCTGCTCGTTTCCTCTCCTCCAATCAGCTGAAGGTAACTGAATACCACCGTCACCTATACTACCCCCACCTCAACTCTCACCCCCCACCCACGGTGATCACGGTTTCAGTCCTCATTCTCCGGGATCTTTTGGTGAAACCTTACGTCTCTAGGCCTTCTTGTCGGCTGTAAAATAGCCTCTTCTTCTAGCTCTGCGGTCGGTCTGTGACGTGTGCGAGGTGTCGTGTGTTTCGGTCGCCGGCTCCCACACCTGTTCGCTCACATCGGCGGCGGTGGCGGCACAATCGCAGTCACCGAGCCTAATTACCCAGTCCTTAAAAAATAAAGAGACAGGGAACGTCAACCAGCCTGCCTGGCAATTACGGCGGCGCTCAACACCTCTCTGCAACAAACACCACTCCAATTAGAGGCAGCCAACTTATTCTGGGAGGCAGCAGTACATGTGTGTCTGTGTGTGTGTTTATGCTTGTAAGTGCGAGTGTGTGACAAGCTAAATTGTTTTGGGAGATTAAAACCTGTGTGTTTGGTGTGGCAGATGAGGGGCAAAATGAGTGCGTGCTTGTGAATGTGTGTGTAAGTTGCTAGAGTGAAGGAAGAAGAGGTGCATTACGGGAATATGGTGGCAAAGGCGAAGGTTTGGGAATTAGATCTGGTGTGGTCGCAACGGCCAATTCCACCCACATCTTTAGTGAATTTCCTGCCCCTTCCTCTCTTCACCCTAACTTCTTACTGTCCATATCAGCTGCTTCACTTCCTCCTTTCTTCCTCTACCTTCTCAACTTTTTCCTTTACAGGTTTTTCTTTTTCCTCTCTCTCACGCCTTTAGTTTCTCTTTGACCTTCTTGTCCTCTTTTTTTCATCTCTTTTCCTCAACCTGACTGTTGTTTGTCTAACTTCTTCTTCCCACCATTTCCTCTGTTTCTACCTCTTTATCAGCCTTCTTTCTATCTTAAGATTATTTTTGACTCACACTTCTTCCTTCTTCATGTGTTACTGACCTGCTCACTCTTCATACTATTACCACCTCTGTTTCATCCTTAATCCTCCTGATTACTTGTGATTTCATCTTCCTCTGAATACTTTTTTGTCTTCGGTACCTTTTTGTATGATCACTCTTTTTCACACTTCTTCTTTCTTAGCATCTTCCTCCTGCACATGTTTATTATAACCTTCTTCATCAGTCCCATCTTCCTCTTGTCTATCCAAAGGATTCTTATTTTATTCAACTATCTCTTCTTTCACGCCCACTCCTCCTCCTCCTCCTCCTCCTCCTCCTCCTCCTCCTCCTCCTCATCTTTGTTATTCTCCAGTCTGTCTCTTCTGTTTTTCATGCTTCTTTTCCTACATTTCCCTCCCCTTCCACTTAGTTTCTTTTTTCACCCATCCATCTTCCTCCTTGGTTTCAAGCTTCAGCTAAATCAGCAGACTGTTGTTGACTCACTCATTGTCCTTGTTCTGTTGCATGTTTCTGCAGACAAAGTCTTTCCTCTAAAATTAGACCTTTATTGGAGCTCTTTTGGGTATTTTGAGTTCCTCCAGTCATGTGACATGTTTGCCATTATACTTTGCATTTGCTCCTAACCTTCAACATTTGCTGTCTCTTCCTGCTTCTTTCCCACATTTCCTATTCCAGTTCCTCCCCAGTGACCTCGACAGTAAAAAACTCAAATCTGACCTCAGGGGTGATTTTGTTTGTCAGTGGAACAAGACAGGAAGGACATAGAAGAATAAAATCAAACACATTGAACCATTTGCAAACTTGTCGAGACAGAATTTCTCTCTTTTGTAGGCAGACACCAACCCTTGAGCTCTCTAGCATTAATCTGATAAATGATAAAACATAACATTTTATGTTATTACTTCTAAATAACTAAAACATGATGCATTGATTATTGGCCTTTAGAGGTGCGGATCCACATAGATGCCACCTTTTTATTGAAATGTTCATCTTTTTTGTTCTTTAACTGACATAAGCCATAATTTAGTGTCAGGACAGCCACTTAAAGCCCCGTTGAAGATCAGGCTGTGGTTTGTCAGCTGGTGCTAGCATACACTCAGATTCACCATCACTGTAGGTTCTTTGCTAACTTTATACTATCTGTGCAGACACGTCCATCTTCATACAAGTTGCAGCTAACAGATTTGTTATATTGTTACAATCAGTCTTGTTCTGGTAAATTTACCAGTATAGACCCATACATAGTGCTAGGGTTCACTAGTTAAAATAATGTGCACCATAGCTTCAATTTTATCATCGTGTCCTGTAAACAAAAGTATCATCCACATCACGGTTCCTGAAAAGTTATAGACCACTCTTTCATTTTTCCAGGAAAGACATGATCAATAAATACTAAAACTTAAACACAGTGATCACGTAATGGGTCTTTACCCAATCTGAGATCAAGGTCAAGCTCACACTTGTCCTTTTACAGGCAGGATGGATCATGAGCCGGATGAGCTACTACATAACTGATGCGCTGGTTTCTTTCTATTTTCTGCCCAGAGTAAAGACGATTGAAGAACCTAAGAGCAGAATGTTAACTGTAATGTAATTACTGGGTTTCATATAGCAACAAAGATAAAAAAAAACAAAAAAACATTGTAAGAGAAAAATATAAAACATGTTTTCACTTGCAAATTTTTTTCTTCTTGCACACTTTTGGCATTTCTTTCACTGGAAAAATCGAAAAGCATCACAAGCCTGGGTCTATTTATGTGTGTGGGTATATATAGAAAGGCAAAATCTAAAACATCACACGAAATTGGTGGAATCAACCTACGTATGTTTTCTTACTGAAAGCCCACTTTGCAGCTTACATGAAAGCAAGACATATGTGTGATATAAAAGGAATGTATCAAGGCTATTGTATCTAAATTCTAAATTAAAAACATCCTGTTTCCTCCCTGATCCTCTTCCTATGCTTCCTGCTTTTCTTCCATTTCTCCCTTCTGCTGTTTCGACTCCTCGACGTTCACCTCAAACGGAGATTCGCTCGAACTCGCTCAAAGACAGACTTGCAGGTTTTGGACGTCGTCGCAACCTGTTTGTTGAGATCATTTAATGTACAAATTGATTTGAGCTGACTTGCCAGAGACACACTGAACCTTCACACCGCAGAGATCAGTGGGTTAAACCATCTGGTTCAGAGTTAGGGGTGGGATCGAGGAGGGAAGCGGCACAATGGTTCATCCCGGCTTTTGTTTTATTCTCAGTTTTTTGGCAGCGAGGGCACCAGAGTGGCACTGCCAAGTCCCCGTGTGTGTGTGCGCGTGTGTGTGTGTGTGTGTGTGTGTGTGGAAAAGGGGGGTTGATTGGAAAATATAGCTTCTCCACACACACACAAACACACACCCAGCACACATACTGACACACGTGCACAAACACACACACAGGCTCTAAATTGTCTGGAACACCCCTTCTGCCATCTGGTCCTGTGACGGGCCAGACAAAGTGTATGGGTGTGTGCGTGTGTGTGGGGCATTATTGTGTTTTTGTTCATCCATGTAAGAGGGGGAAAAGAAAGAAAGAAAGAAAAACACACTCTCTTAAAACACACACAGCAAGATTAGCAGTAAATTTATGCCCCAATCTTTGGCTGTGTTTGTGTTAATTTGGATGTTCTTCCCTGACGTTTAATTGGTGTTTAGGTCCGGTGTGAAACTAGTTTATTTTGCAAAGTCCCGGTCTGCTTTCTCTTGTTTCAGACGCTCAAAATGAATCCAGAACTGAAGACAGGAGGTCAGAACCTGCTGTAGTCCATAGCGAATATACTGATTATTGTTATTGCCTTTGTGTTTCTTTAAATTAGATTTTGAGCTGCAGAATTATTTTAGATATTTATGTTGCTAAATTAAGATAAGATAAGAAATACTTTGTCATCTTGGTGTTTTAAAAACAGGCGACTGTCACAGAGAAACCGGCTCTTTTTTTTCCTTTACTCTCCATGGGAAAAATAACTTCCTGCACCTGCCCCTTCCACTTCCTGCTCTATCCTTCATTTCTTTGCTTCCCTAACCCTAGCCCCCCCCCCCCCCCCCCCCCCCCCCCCCCCCCCCCCCCCCCCCCCCCTCCCCACCCCCCGCCCCCTACCCCTACCCCTAACCCTAACCCTACCCCTAACCCTACCCTAACCCTAACCCTAACCCTAACCCTAACCCTATCCTAACCCTTACCCTAACCCTAAACCCTAACCCAACCCCAACCCACACCCCACC
>VOQK01008548.1:84916-97974 GCA_015052645.1 Benitochromis conjunctus | reverse complement strand
CTCAGTCGTTGCAGGTGTTCATCATGAGGCAATAAAACAAGTAGTGACTGTTCTCCATCCCAAACACAGCCCACGCTCATGCGGCTGCAGACCCTGCTCCACATTTACTCAGCTCTTTCTAATTTGTGGCTCTGCATGCAGCAGCTGTGGCAGCCATCTTGCATATATTCTTTACTTAAGGCCACTCTTGATGTTGTCCATGTAAAGGTTTCAGAGGTTATTTTTCAAAGTGATCAAAAGCGTTTCAGTAGTTAGTTTTTTCTTAGTGGTATCAGACCGAGGCTCCTGATATTCAGCAGCTCTGGTAACACATGTGAAACTTTCTTTTCTCCTCACTAGTAAGTGACATTTTCTTTAATTTTCATTTTCATCATTTTCTTCATCTTATGAAAGATATAAAAGTAATATGTGAAATCAACTTGGGTTTTTTTTTTTTTTTTTTGTTTTTTTTTTTTTTTTTTTTGTTTTGTTTTTTTTTTTTTTTTTTTTCTCCCCCCCTCCCATCAGTCTGTTACAGGCTGCTGTTATATCTGTCCAAAGACTGCTGTTCCAGAGTATGATTTGTGTCTAATCTTTAGGCTTTAGTAAGGCATCGGTTGCCCACCCACAGTTCACGAGAATCTCTACTTCTAGAATGTTAGTTAGATTTTAGTGAAACTTGCGCACAGCGATCATCCAGTGGATCTTCAGCTTGTTCTCATGATCATATTCATAATGGATTCTGAGCCAGATTAGGCGCTACTTTGATGCTCTCGTTGTAGATGTTTTTGTTCTTTCATGAGCTCTTTATGGTAGACATGGATAATTCCTTTGACTGGATGGTAGGCGTTTGTCTTTATCATGGAAAGTTCACCAGTGCGTTCGTTTTGTTTTTTGCCGTCTAAGGGCGGCCTGTTTAATTTGCATTGAGAGCTCATTTGATCATATACAACTTGATAGCTGCCGTTCACAGCGGCGGCTTCCAAATGCAAGTGCTATACTTGGACGCGTCGCCTTTACCTGCTGAATTCATGAGGAAATGACAGGATTAGACTGGGTACAGCCTGGGTAGGATCTCATAAATCGCCTCAAATTTGGCACCATTTGTTTTTAAAAAAACAAAACTTGACAAATGACAACGAGAAAAGGCGCCTTCATTCCATCAATAATGGCCACCTGTGGGACCGAACACACTGTTATTGCAACCTGAACTTTGAGTTGAATACATCTAAGGTAAATAAGGATGATCCTCAGAAGTGTCTTACGTAGGGCCTGTTTTAAACAGTGTTTCTTTGCTAACTCGTGGCTAATGATCTCAAAGACTTCTCGTGGCCTTACATTTAGTATTTAGCCATATTTTCAATTTTAAATTCAATATTTTGAAGCTTTTCATATTTTTTCCTATGCTGCTTAAAAACCAAACCCTATTGGCTTAAAAAAAAAAAAAACACCCCAGTGTATTTCAGCATTTGGTAGGCCTTTTGGGTAATCTCAAACATTATTCCTCATTCAAACTGGAGCTTTAATGTGAAGCGGCGTGCTGCTTACAGGCTGTATGAACTGCTAACTGGTTTGCCAGTTGACTGGTGATATCCTGCATATGCTGCTTGTGTTGTTCTGTTCCAGCATGTGCTCGCACACTTTGTCTGGGGCATTGGGGTGTTAATGGATTACTGAAAGGTGTTGACTCAGGTGTGTGTGTGTGTGTGTGTGTGTGTGTGAGAGAGGGTGGTACAGTGCTCAAAGTGTGCTGGGATCTAGTTCAGACACCAGTCTCGAGTTCCCGTTCGTCTCTCATGCTCCCTCTGCCACTCCTCTGTGATCTGTCTCCTGTTCGCTCAGTCTTGCTTTAGCCTGTCCTTTTTTTCTTCCTCACCCCTGCACATAGGTTGGCAGCATTTACCTTCACTGCTTTTCTCTCTCTGCGATGTCTTCTTTTTGCATTGCTTAACAGTCGCTTAACCTCAACATGGATATCGGAGGACTCACCACCGTGGTAGCAAATTCTGCTTACATCAATGCTCGTGGAAGCATCGATGGCTCTAATCCAGCAGCAGCTCGGGATAAAAAGTACCACGCTCGCCTCAAATTGCCCCACATCACTGTGTGCGAGGGCCTGAAGGACACCCTAAATTTAGCCTTTGACTCAATCTGTGTCGAGCAGCCGATTGGCAAACGTCTCTTTAGGGAATTCTTGGACGCAAACAAAGAGTATCATGGGGCATGTCGCTTGTGGAAAGACATTGAGGACTATGACCTGGCCGAGGACTCTGAAAGGGCGAAGAAAGCTTCGAAGTTAGTTCAACGTTACATGGACCCCTCTGCCAAACACTTCTGCTCGTTCCTCAGTGAGGACATCATAGCGAAGGTGAAGAAATCCCTCGAGGCTGTAGGTGATGATTTGTTTTCTACAGCGCTGGCCAAGACTTTGGACTATCTGCGTGAGGCCCCCTACACGTTCTTTCTGGAGAGCATGTACCTGAAGAGGTTCCTGCAGTGGAAATGGCTGGAGATGCAGCCCATGGATGAAGACTGGTTCCTCGATTTCCGTGTGCTGGGGAAAGGTGGGTTTGGAGAGGTGTCTGCCTGTCAGATGAAAGCCACTGGAAAACTGTATGCCTGTAAGAAACTCAACAAGAAGAGGCTGAAGAAGAGGAAAGGCTACGAGGTGAGAGAATAAATGTCATTTTTGAGACTATGCTTGTTCACTGAACTTTGGTTTTTTGCCTCCCCCAACGGTGGAAGAAACCTTTTAAAATGTGGGCGAAATCACAGCATAGACACACTTTGTGAGAGAAGACATTCATTAACAACATAGATCTCACCAGGCAGAGTATTTTTTCTAATAGGATTATAATTATTGACACATTCATATAATAGCATAGCTTTCATGATGCAGCTTCAATCACTGGGGATATTTTAACTACTTCACCCTGAGTATCTGCCACGACTAACACCAACACACTGACCTAATCATGCATAATTCATTTGTGGATTCTATTTTGTATTATCTGAAGTAAAAGTTACTGCAAACTACTAATAAACAAAGTAAAAAAAAAACATGCTGTAGATACTAATTAGCTTTTGCAGATTTATATTGTCTCGGTTTCAGCTCGATGGTAATAAACATGTTTAAAAAGGAAATGACTTTCTCTTCGTGTAATGAGATGTGGAAATTGGAAGCTCTAAGGGTGAAAATTTTAACAACCTAAAAGTAGAATTAGCTTTGACTGTATGTAATTATTTATTTTTTTCAGTGTGTAATGAGTGGGATGGTTTGGATTTATACTTTAGAGCAAGTGCCTTCCACTGAGCAGGGCTGCAATGGTGCTAATCATCTTTGTCCCTGCCTCTGTCTCGTTTGGCTTTAGCCTGCAGTATTAAACACAGAGCCAGGGATAGAGTGATTACTGGGAGCTTTATGGAAAAGCTCTTCTGAAGGGAACTCCATGGCACTGTTGCATTTTGCCCTTGACTTGTCTGAGGTCATTCTTTGAAGTGTATACCTTAACCTCTCCTCCAAATGGCACTCACAATGAAACATAGGTTGGTTCAACCTGAGCACGGAAACATCCGTTTAGTTTCACATTCTTATTCCTAACTTAAAAGATCGCATGTGAGCGTTTTTCAAAGTTGTCTTTTCTATTTTTTTTCCTGCAGGGGGCGATGGTGGAGAAATGCATTCTTGAGAAGGTTCACAGTCGCTTCATTGTGTCGCTGGCGTACGCCTTTCAGACAAAGGAGCAGCTTTGTCTGGTCATGACCATCATGAATGGAGGAGATCTCAAGTAACTGTAGCACACACTCCTCAACCCTTATTAGCATGTTCTTGCTTTAGTTGCATCCTAAACACCTAATTTTAAATATCTCCTTTGCCAGTGAAGCAAAGGTTATTACAGAGATGTTGAAGTCAGCTGTAGTGTGCTGGAAATGAGTGTAACAGTCACCCAGATGTGTCACAATTCATCTGCAGACTGAGTGACAGCTGCACTTGTGTATGTGCAGAGTCAGATTATGCACAATTTGAGCAAAAATATACTTTAGAAAGTACTCGCCTTTTTCGATCAGATTACTTACAAAGCAAGAAAATAGATTTTTCTTATTTAAAACAAACATCCTTTAATCCTAGAAAATCAAACTTGAATGCTTACAGTCTGCACACGTAGAACCTGCGCAACAGCAGCATACGGGCATGCTTAAGATATCAAATACTGCAAATGTGTGCATATTGAATGCCTTTAATAATTAACCAAGGCAAAGGCTTATCTGTTCTGTGTAGGTACCACATTTACCTGGTGGATGAAAACAACCCAGGGTTTGATGAGCCTCGAGCCTGTTTCTACATTGCCCAGATCATCCAGGGCTTGGAGCACCTCCACCAGAAAAGAATCATCTACCGAGATCTCAAACCAGAAAATGTGCTGCTCGATAATGACGGTAATACATTTGAATCAAACAGCGGTGAAAATTATAGGGGAATAATATCATAATGATCTAATAAGATATATTTTTTAATCACAACAGGTAATGTACGTATATCTGACTTGGGTCTTGCTGTGCAACTAAAAGAAGGCAAAACAATGACAAAAGGCTATGCTGGGACTCCAGGTGGGTTTCATCTGCACCCACTGAGAAATCTCTATGCAGGTTCACGTTTAAGGGTTATCTCACAGGTTTCATGTTTAATTGTAGGTCATCTTGTCATTGTTTTTATTTTTTTTGCAGGTTACATGGCACCAGAGATGCTAAAGGGAGAAAAGTACGACTCCTCGGTTGACTACTTCACTCTTGGAGTGACTTTATATGAATTCATGGCTGCTAAGAACCCATTTAGAAACAGAGGAGAGAAGGTGAGAGTTTAAACTGCAGGTGGTACTTTATGTGCAAGGAAAGCAGACAGAGGAATGAAGAGGTTTAGAGGCTGTTGATCTTCTTCTTCTCAGGTGGAACGTGAGGAGATGAAAGAGCGTATGCTAACTCGGGTGGTGACCTACACCGACAGCTTCAGTGAGCATGCAAAGTCGTTGTGTGATGGGCTGCTGGCCAAGGAAGTGGATCAGAGGATGGGTTTTAAGAATGGATGCTGTGATGAAATCAGAGCACATCCATTTTTCAGCAGCATTAACTGGAGGAAACTGAATGCAGGTATCCTTTCTATATTTGCTCAAGCTCATTTAGATTTTGGAAATAGTTTGAAGCCACTAACCGTTTAATGTGATGCTTAATTAACATTTATCACTTTGTTTCAGGAATTCTACCTCCTCCTTTTGTCCCTGACCCCAAAGTGGTGTATGCTAAAAGTCTGGATGACGTCGGGGCGTTCTCCTCGGTGAAGGGGGTGGCGTTGGAGGATCCCGATAAGAACTTTTTTGACGAGTTCGCCACGGGTAACATTGCCATTCCTTGGCAAGAGGAGATGATCGAGATGGGAATTTACGGAGAGCTCAACGTTTGGGGCCCTGAAGGCACCATCCCCAACGATCTCCGCAGGGAGTCCATACTAGAGCAGCCAAAGTCATCGACGTGTTGCATATCTTAGAGTCACTAACACGCGTGAACTGCACAGTCCACTGACTTTCGTTTCTTTAGAGCATGCGGCATGAAGACACCATGAGAGACACCAGTCTGTTCTGAACTTTCTGATCGCACGCTGAAACAGTTTGCCGTTTTGATTATGTCGACATGGGAACAGCCAGAATAGACTGGAGATGGACTTCCAGCCTGAAATGAACTTAATCATAGATTTAGGTGTTGAAAAACTCAAAATTGTTGACGTCATCTGTCATCTATTGTCCCTCATCTCCTTTCACCATCAACCCGCTCACTTACTTCTCTTTATATGTATATGTCATGAATTATTGTAAAGCTTTTAGATTTAAAATGCATTAAAACAAAAAATCCCATTTTGGAGTCAGGGTTTAGTGATGTGTTATCTTTGGTGCTAAGTGACAGTCACATGTTGACCGTATAAGAACTGCATATCTGCTCCTGTGGGGTTCATGCCATTTAATAGAGAGTCTTAGTATTAATATATACCAAACGCTAACACACAAGAGATGCAAAGTCTCGTGCTCTTTTTCTTAAGGGGTTTATTTCATGGGTTTCAATGCACTCTTTTTATAACTATTCCAGCGCAGAGTCACTTTGATAAACTTATATGTAGTCTAGATAGTGTGAGACAAATATATGAGCAAACAATGAATGTTTATGGTAAAATGATTTATTTTCAAAAACTGTTAGACGTTGAAACATCAAATATTTGGGACAAAAAACTCAAATCTGGCAAATAAAATAGCTAATGGAAACTTGAGTGAGGAACTTTATTTCTGCTTAATGATGGTTATAGCACTGTCCAGGAATGTAAGCACAGATCAGAACCAGGCGTGCTTTAAATCAGAAAGAGGAAAATGGAATATCTTTCATAACCTTTGACGTGACTGGAAGCTGCCACTTGTAAAGCCTCCTTGTCACTCCTTTGCCGTGGCTTTATAAATCTTGATCTCCTGCTGCGGCAGCTCGGTCAGCAACGTGGTGTTAAAATGGCTCTTAAAGCACTCTGTGAACCTCAGGTCTGACTGGAACCGGGTCTTGTTGGCCCACAGCAGAGTTGTTTGACTTCCTGGTCGGCAAAAGTGACGCATAGTTTGCAACAGTTCTTCAAGGCAGTCGTGGTGATAGACCACATCAGCTGCGAGCACGAAGTCATAGTGGTATGATGCATAGGGGAAGTCTCGATCCAGGTCCTGACCCCAGGAGAGGGCAGCCACTTGAGGGGTGTAGCGGCAGCGGCCCCTGGTGTTTCGCAGCAGGTTGAAGGTCAGGTTAGATAATATGTCTGGCAGATCTGTTGCCGTCACCCAAGCACCTGGTAAAAAGCAGGTTGAAACCCCCAGTAACAGAGACACCAAAAGATAATGATAGATTTTTGACTTTGGCAACACATTTTAAATTTTAACTGGTGTTGTGCATTTTATTATGGAAGCTTGTTTCCCCCACTAAAAAAAGAAAACAATTTCTAATTGGCAGAGTCAAAAATTCAAGTTATTTTCTCAATTTGGTTAATATATTGACATTTTTTTAGATAAAAGCTTCAATTTTTCACTTGTGGATAACAAAAATAAATAAATATAAATATAAACTTACAGGCAGCTTTGAGTTTATCACTAATTATAGTTTCAGCTGAACCAGGAGTAAAATGATTTACTCTAATTTGAAGAAACTCGTGAAGATGGTCAGCTTGCATAGTTTTTTATTTTATTTGAGCATTTTTCATTAAATAAAATGATTTCATTTTATTGGGAATAAATAAAACCTTTGTTTTTACTCTGGCCTTAATAGAGGAGCTTATGGATAACAGCCTCAATCCAGTGATCGCTGTATCCATAATATATCTAAGCTACAACTCCTTGGTTGTATGCAGTACAGGGAAACTATGTGGGTGGATGGTCGCTGTGCTCTAAGAATGAATTCCAGTGTTTTTAGTTGCGTCATGACTTTTCCCTCAAGTTCCACCACCAAGCTGAAATTTAACTTTTGCATGAGAGCAGAAATATGAAATATTCAGTGCACACATTATGCACCAGTGGGAGTTAACCCTTTATGGATTTTTCTTTGTCTTAAAGCCAAGAATATCACCACTTAACTAAGTAAGTCCTAACTAACAAATATAAATGAGTGTATTTCCACTTTGTTAGGATGCGTCATTTACTTTATGGTTCACATCATTATCCTTAAATGAATGTGTTCATCAACATCAAAGCTAAAAGATTAAAGGCGACGTTTCATACATGCAACACATATTAAACTGCATTAATAAAAATGCACTTACCAAGCAGACTTGCCACAATAGAGACTAAGCCAGTCCCGGCTCCAATCTCCAGCACTGCTTTGTCCATCAGGTTCACTTGTTGCTGGTTGTTCTCCAAGAACTGGCACAAAGCTATTGCCTACAAAAATCAAATTCTCGTCACATTTACAACGCATTTTCAAAATGTGCCAAACACCATGCCCACGGCGGCCCCTACCCCGGGCCAGATCAGAGCACCGTGCGTATCCATGGACTCTCGGATGCTGATGTCATGACCGGCAAAATGAAAAGACTCGTTTCCCCGAGCGTAATAAACACTCGGCTCCCAGATGTTCCTCCTGCTCAGAGCCTCTTTTGTCATCACCCTCTGGTCTGTCAGTGCTGCATGAGCAAAGTGTGACATGAAGAGACAGGTTATAGTAACAAATTAGCAAAGTTCAGTTAAAGAAAGGAATTATACTCGTCTGAGATGCAAAAACTAGACTTGTGCATAAGGCATGCAGTTTGAATATACCTTTAATTGCAGTTCCGTCCTCCTCCACCTCCTTCTTATCATCTTCTTCCCTTTTCTTTCCAGGAGGCTTCTGTCTTACTGGCTGGCTGAGTGCAGATGATCTCTCCATAGGCATCTTAAATTAAAGTTCCCATCATGGGTCAAAGGTAAGAAGAACAAACAAAACAAAATTAATTTAAAATATGCAAAAAGGCCCATTTATGTAATAATTGTTTATTTGAATCTCAGTAAAAGTTGGAATTGAATGAGAGTGGACTGGATTTAGTCCGGTAGACTCTTTGGCTGCCACTGGACTCCAAACTGGAGCCCAGAGTCACAGCTGGTTAAATCCTGAGGTCAACAAGCTACAGTCATGGATACAGAGCACACAGTGTTTACCTCAGATGAAAAGCACATTCAGACTAAAGTTACATTTCTATGATTTTGTAAAATGATTATCTTCATTTTAAGAATTTTCAAATGAAAAATATTCTTCATAAAATATTTAAATAGGTTGCAAGAAGATGTGAAACCTACCAGTAGGAAGTGTGTCCCCTGTGTTTTCTTGTTGTGTGTCTGCACTTGCCTCTGTGTGCTCTGAGTTTATACACAGAGCATCATCTGTGACACACCCCTGAGTGAAGCTGGGGTCTGCTAACATAGTTCCCCCCTCCCGGCACACTTTATTATATACACTTTTATAGAATTGTATCTTGTTATCCTATTACAGCACTAAGATTTACTGCAGTGAGCTACTTGTTTATTTTCTCCTGTCATCATTAATGCATCACACATCTGTCTTTAGGTAGGGTTTCAGGTAAAGCCATGGGGACATGTCAATATTTGAAAACAAAATGTGTTCACAGTGTGCCAAATTTACATATTCATGTCTATCATGACAGGACTCTCAACCAAACTGTATGAGGCTTTGTAGGGTGGGTGTGTGCAACCTGGCATGTCCAAAGATTATGTTAATTTCTTTTTTTTTGGTGATCAAAGTATAGATCCAGTCTCAGTGTCCAGTCTTAACATTGCTTATATGGTTAGCAGTAGTCTCGCCTGGGCTAAAGACAAAAAGGACTGGACTGCTGCTGAGTGGTCCCAAGTTATGTTCTCTGATGAGTCAATTCTGCATTTCCTTTGGAAATCAGGGTCCCAGAGTCCGGAGGAAGAGAGGAGGGGCACACAATCCATGTTGCTTGGGGTCCAGTGTAAAGTTTCCACAGTCAGTGATGGTTTGGGGTGCCATGTCATCTGCTGGTGTTGCTAGACTGGAAGTTTTAGAGCACGTCATGCTTCCTGCTGCTGACCAATTTTATGGAGATGCAGATTTCCTTTTCCAACAGGACTTGGCACCTGCACACAGTGCCAAAGCTACCAGTACCTGGTTTAAGGACCATGGTATCCCTGTTCTTAATTGGCCAGCAAACTCGCCTGACCTTAAGCCCATAGAAAATCTCTGGGGTATTGTGAAGAAGAAGATGTGCGATATGCCAGAGCCAACAATGCAGAAGAGCTGAAGGCCACTATCAGAGCAACCTGAGCTCTTATAACACCTGAGCAGTGCCACAGACTGATCGAATCCATGCCACGTCGCATTGCTGCAGTAATTCAGGCAAAAGGAGCCCCAACTCTAAGTACTGAGTGCTGTACATACTCATACTTTTCATGTTCATATCAGTTGGCCAAGATTTCTAAACATCCTTCCTTTGTATTGGTTACTTATTACTTTTCTGAGGTACTGAATTTGGTGTTTTCATTAGTTATAATCATCAAAATTAACACTTCAATAAACAAACACTTCAAATATATCAGTCTGTGTGGAATGAATGTATACATTATACAAGTTTCACTTATAATTTAATTTATTCTAATGGTATACACTTTATTCACTTAATTACACCTGATCAAATCACTGGTTTACTCACAAAAGGTACTCAAAATTGGTACTTCACAAAAGGTACTTCAAAAATGACAATGCATTGTAAAATACTGCTTTAGTTTTGGTTGATATATATTCATATATTTGGCTAAAATCTGATGATGTTATCTGGCAGGTTAGAAATGTCATTCAGAGCAAAGCAAACAGGATGCTTAGTTCTGTAATTTGTTTATGTGGGAGTGACATGGTGAACACAGGTGAATTTAGTACACAGATTAGTGCTGGTATGTATCATCTCTATAAAAGGGAGTGCTGTAACCACTGCTCAGAGTCTGTTTTTGTCGTAGCGGTGGAGTCCAGGCTGACCATGGATACAGGGGTATTCACTGTACCAAGTAGCTGTAAGCCGGGCTGTAGAGCTTTAGGTGGGAGGATTCACAGCCTTGCATGAGTGCACACTCAGAGCGGCCAGGAAACAGCTGGTTGTGTCGCATGAGGTTAGAAAATGACTTGAACTGACAGACGGTAACAACCAACACTGAGTCACTGTCATCTAAACAGCAACACAGGTAATGAGTCAAAGTATTTGGAGCTTTCCATCACAGCAGGGCGGCATTATGTCGCCCAACCCACTCCATTTAATTTATTAATCGCTACTGATGAAATTCAGAGTGTATAGCCGCCTCCTAATGATGATAAACCATATCCGATAATGAACTCAGTCTGTTGTAAAGCCACACAATGCTTGGCAAATCTTCAGGAGATAGCTCTCTATTAATAGATCGAAGATACACATTCAACTGGGATCTCTTAATTCCAGGGAAAGCCGTTTTTCCTGGTGGGGAACAAAAGAAAATTACCAAGGCTGACCTGTCAAATGATAGCTCATGCAATGCTGAGCCCAATCTTTTTGAATATTGATAGTAGTTTGTGAGTATGGTGGTGGACCGGTCAGGAGATATAAGGGAAGGATAAAGAGCTGCCGGTCATCACCTTAGGGTTGGTAATCCTCACCTCCGTGTCCAAAGGTCAGGAAAAGGTTGTGTAGGCCAGCGGAAAATGAGTCACGATCACACACAGCGGCACGTGAGCTGCAGCGGGCTTACAGTAGACCCGTGCGCAGCGTGATTGTGTGAATACATCACTTAATGGGCGCTAAGCTCCCTGTTATTTTAAAGGGTGTAGTTAAGGATGATACTCACTGCGTCTGGATGGTTATGTGACAGAAGCAATCAAACCTTTAAGCAGACAGAAATGATGCAGACAGTGAATATGATATCTGGAATCTGAGTGTGAACGGCTTTTATCCCCATGAAAGATTCTGGGCACAAGAACAAATCGCTCTCTTAGGATCTTCATGGGTTGCTGAGGTTGCCATATATGGGGCCTTGGGTGTGCTGGAGGTTCATTTAAACCTCATTCTCACTTTGCAATGCCGCCTTAACTGACCACAGATAAATAGTACATCTCATAACAGCCGATGTTATGTGACAGTCCTGCTTTAAATCGTGTGTTTGGATTCTTCAGCCTTGCTGAAACAACTTTGAACAATTCTTGCTCAGTTTTATGGTCATTTTCATGGATGTGTTTTCAGATTCTGGATAGGGTGACGCATGTCTCTACATTGCAAGTGGTTGCTTTGGCTTACAGTTGGTCAGCTGCTAACTGGGAGGTTGGTGGTTTGATCCCTCGCTTCTCCAGTCTGCATGTATCCAAAGTATCCTTGGGCAAGGTACTGAAACCCCAGTTGCTCCTGATGCGTTCATTGTGTGTGAATGTGTGCATGAACAGGTGAATGACTCATATTATATAAAGTACTTTGAGTACTTTGAGTACTGAAGAAAAGCCCCATTTATTGCTCTAACCTTTGTGAGTGTATGATTTATTGCAGGACTGTGGCATTAGGATTACTTCATTTGCCACATAAACTCACAGCTGCCTTGAGTCACATTTTCAGGGATTTTATTAAAGTGTCCAGAGTATACAGAAAGTATTTAATTATACCTAAAAGGGCTCTGTGGTTTCTGCATTTGACAGACAAAAAAGTGTGTTTAATCCCTGAACCTTCACTGGTTTTAATTATCAGGGCTTCTAGTCAGGTTTTTCAAGAGCACATTTTTTTTCATAGAAATATTGTATTAATTATTAATAATGCAGTCACAAATATTCCAAATAATATTTAAAGGCATGGCACACTGTAGATATTTATTTATTTTTATTATATATTCTGTGTAAGCTTCTTATGTAAGAATGTAAAATGTGTCTTATAGAGTTGACTATGGATTCAGCATGGTGAAGGAAACATTCCTCAGAGATCTTGGTCCATACTGAGATGACAGCATCACACAGTTGCTCCAGATTTGTCAGCTGCACATCCGTGATGTGAATCTCCCGTTCCGCTACGTGCGAAAAGTCCTCTGTTGGATTGAGATGCGGTGACTGTGAAGGGCATTTGAGGCCAGAAAAGCTGTGGCCTTTAAATATCCCCCACCCATTTACACCACTCTCAGCAGCCTGAACCGTTGATATAAACCAGATGGATCTATGCTTTCATGTTGTTTACCTTTGAATGTTGAAGAGATCGAGACTTATCAGTCGCCACGCGATTGGGTGATATTTCTGTTCAACAAAAATTTGAACAGATGTACATAATAAAGTGGCAGGTGAGTGGATATACAAGTATGTATACAAATGTTAAAGGACAAGTAAGAAAAAAGAAAAAAAAAGGTCTTAAACACATTTAATAACAACAAACTGACATTTGAATTTAGCACATTAAAGCTCCAAAGATCCATCAGTGTCAATAATAAATGATCACCATGTTCCTAGTGGTTTAATCATGCACATGGAAGTGTACTAACTATATTTAAAGTGTGGTGGTAATAATGAAAAACTCA
>VOQK01008548.1:65146-76290 GCA_015052645.1 Benitochromis conjunctus | reverse complement strand
GACCTATAATAGACCTACTTTATTTTACAAAAGAAAACACAACACATTACATCGTCTTAACATGATTATGCAACGGAAGTTTGATCTTATTAAGTTGCAAGAAGCCACTGAAACAAAATGTAATTCTGGGCCAAATGAACAACTTTACAAACGACTGCGTGCAGGTTAAGTGTCAATACGAGCATTTACGCGCCTCTGATATTTATTTATTGATCATTAATGTGCGAGTTTTAGAGCTTGTGCGTGATTTCACAGACAGCGGGGAGGAGGTGCGATGCATACGGGGAGTGCTGCGGGGGTAGAGATTGTGCAGGGAGTGGCTGGGCTTTATGTTTACACTGAACCCACTCTGATGCTGTTTGAACCCGAGATCCACGGGCTGATAAGACAGATCACGTGACCCCCGCGGAGGAGATTGAGATCCCAGAGTTTCAGTGAAGATAACCTCTGACTGACCCTTATTTGTTAATTGGACTGAGATGAAAAAGCAGTTGGTATCTGAGGAAAAAAAATACATTTGATGCCGCTTTGGGAATCTTAAAGGCCAAAGGCTGCCATCCAAACAACATGCTTTACGCAGTTAATTGCGTCTTTGACGTGCATGTGTTTTGATCTTTCTTGTATTTACATGTGAGGACCAAAAGTCCTTGTAGAGATGAAAAGATTACAATCTGTTTGTTTAGACAGACTGCCGAAGAAATGTCTTTTAATATACTGTGAAAATGTTTTTTTTTTTCATTACTGCACCGGACGTATCACAGGTGGTTTTTCAGTTAGGTTACAAAGTCTCCTTAAAACAGCAGAAACTCTAAAACACCTAACTTTTTATAGTACAAGCGCATTAAGCGGATTTGAATAAAATGAAATACGTAGTGTTAAAACACCAGTTATTATGCATTCTGTCTGATGCTATAATATGCTTTGGATTGCTTCATGTATATTCGAATACAAGCTGGGGTTGAACGTTTTGCATTAAAGTCAAAGTAAAACAGTTCAGGGTGTTCAGGATCAGTCAACAGAGATCCTCACAAGTGTGTACTACAGATGTCTGTCCATGTGTATGCTGTGCCAGCTGAGAAGGGTAAGGTTACTGTCATAAAGAATGGCTTTGTGTGCACCACACACACACGTGGAGTGTGCCACACAAGAAATATGCATCTGTAGTCAGGGGTTAAGTGGGATTTGGCTCTATTGTGTGTAGCATGGGGAAAAGAAATACTAAGAAATAAGTTACAATAAGATGTTTTTTGGGCTCCAGTAGATTCTTTTTAATCTGTAGAGGCTGTAATCAGCTGACCTGTGCTGCTACACTGATGTTAACAGTTTTTTAAAAACAAGATATAAACAGATGTTTCTGATTTTCAGCTCTTGACGCAATCCAGCTAATATAAAAGGTAGAAATCAGAGAGCGAGTCTAAACAGAATCATCACATTAAATAAATAAATGGATGTTTGCTACCCCTGACATACAGCCTAACATTGTAACATTGCCCATGAACAGCACAGCCTGCTGTGCACCAATAAACTTCACTACAATACTGCAAACTTACCAGGTTAGCCCGCACTAAACTTTACCAGACAGACTTTGAATAACACAGAATTATTAAGCTTCAATTAGTTTGTCATGTGTATAATTCCAAAATCGGGTATAAAAACTCTAAAATCAATTAGGACATTGTATGTAAGATTTAAATTTCAAGTTTTAAGTTAATCAGATTTCACTTGATGATCATTCCCGACCTTTAAAAATCTTCCCGTCCTCTCTTTGTTACCTCTTTCTCCATCTCTCACATTCACAATCGTACATTTATCTAGCTGTTATTTTGTGCAACACTGCACAGAAGTACTTTGTCACGCAATGTTTTTGCCACATACGTACATATTTGTCGAGCTGTTTGAAAGTTTCATTTGAAATCACCTGCCACTTAAAAAAAAAATGTCACTCAGTTTATGCTCGCGCCTCTTCTGTGTCACTGACTAAATGCTGGACAGAGTGACTGAAACTCTCTACACCATTAAAAAGAAAAGAAAAAAAAGATGTGTTAAAAGTGTAAATGGGCTGTGGGATATCATTATTTTCTTATTACTGAGCATAATCCATATTGTCAGTCTACAACACATGAAAAATTAACTCATTGGCCAGTAATATGCATTAATCTGCTTATCAGATTTAACTGCTCGTTATCTAGAGGACCGTTCCAGCCCACTTTATCCCCGTCTTTAATCCTCATGTACAAGCTTGTTACGTAATTCAGTTTTACTACCAGTCTCCTCTCTGCTGCTTTCAAATGTTTATTTTTTTCACTTAAAGCACACTTACAACTGATGGTCACGTGACACATTTAAGTTTCACAAAGCAGCACCGCTTCAGTTTATGCGATGTCAAGGGAGTATCCTGTAACAGCAACCTCTGCGAAGCGTCCAAGTTCTACAATAAAACCTTTATTTCCAGCAAAATTGCTTGCCACTGATATAAAAGTCAAATTTTACAGCCACGTTTCAAGGGTTTATTTATGTTTTTAGGTGGAGCGTCACTCTAAATCATTTTCTCTTTATCTCTTTCTGAAGGCGTCTGCTTAATGTTGAGGTAAACGTGGGTGTTTGATTGCGTGTGCTGAAGGGACAGATCACTGAAGGGGGTTATCAGGTCGCGTTAAAGCAGCTTGTCAGAGGGCCATCCATCACCTGCATTCCTGCACAACACCGCTCCTGGCACCACCAGGACGTAGCTCCGCACTCAGTGTCTCTTTGTCTCTGTCGGCCTGTATTACTATGTTTATGGGCGCCAGTTGCAGTTTTAAACTTTTGTTGTGAAGAAAATTTTGCCTTGTGAGAACATTCAGGCCCCACAGTTTATTAGAGCCATTCTATACTTTGCTTTAAGGCTTCGACTGGAAACTCAAATGTGTGAGAGTGTGACTGCTTTCACACAAAAACCAAGCATTAAGCAAACGCTTAATGCTTTGTCCTGTTTACATGTGAGTGAGCTTCTTGTTTCTGATGGTTTCCCATGTAAGTCCTTGATCTGAAACTATAAAGACGTTTAACATTTTCATTCATGTTCTCCTGAAAACATTTAAAGATTGTACTCGGTGGTCTGAGAGGAAAACTGGTCGTTCACAGGACGCTGATCTTCTCTCTTCTGCAGGTCCTGTCAGTTTATCAGTGACAGTAAGCAGCAGTAAACCCAAAGTGGAGGTTCACGAGCACACTGGTGAGACCTTACAACACAGTTTTTCACATTCCTGAACACAATTTGTCCGCTATCTTAAATTGACCACAGTCTTATTGTTTCATTTTAATAAAAGATATATCATATTTAAGCTATTCTAATTCCAAATAATAGGAAAACAAGAAACTCTGGTTAGAATGTGGATATAAACATATCTAATATCATATTATCCCATTTCTGTCTTTTTCTCCTCTAAAGATACTCAAACCATTCAGAAAGACACATTTATGTTGACTGGACACGTTTCAAACCATTCTTCTTTATTGAAAATTGCAACTACCAGAATATATTTCAGGATACATTTGTATAAAGAAAAAAAAAAACATCATCCACAGCACATTAAATGTGTCTCTTTCATTATCATTTAATGCTGATCAGTAGTCATGAGGGCATGAGTTGGTAAAAAAACAGTTTGACGTCATTAAAATCTGTAATCAGAAGATGGATATTGTTTTTCTTTTCCTTCTAGACGCTGTGCTGTCCTGTGAGTTCAAGACAGAGAAAGATCAGAACCCTCGCATCGAGTGGAAGAAGAAAGGAAAGGGGGTGACTTTTGTTTACTTTAATCACAAATTCACTGGTGAGTAACAGATCGTTACTGCACGCTTTTTCTTCAACTTACCCTGATTGCATAAAGAAAATTTTGTGTAGCCTTTTTTTGATGTTTGCTGACGCTGTGCTTTGATTTTTTGTTTTCTTTGTTCCTCATTCTCCATCTTTTGCACTTCAGGGTCTTACGCTGGACGGGCTAAGATAGAGGGAGCGACGCTGACGATACACTCTGTAACTCAGAAAGATTCGGGGGAGTACCGCTGTGAGGTGACAGCCAGCGAGGACCACGTCAACCTCGGAGAGGCCACTGTGACACTTAATGTTCTTGGTATGAATATGTTATAAATGTACATAAGAAGAATGGGACAGATCTGTCTAAGAGGTGAACACTAACCTATTTTAGGGTGCTAGTTAATGGCGCTTAGCTCCTGTGATGTGACGTGCGAAGCAACAATGTACATGTTGGTGGAATCAGGAGGGAGTCGCAGAAAATCTATCAAATGTGACTGTAGTGCAAAAATAACTGCAAAGGATTCACACAAACCTCCCTCACCTGAATTGTCAGATCAGGGCGAGGACAGTCGTCAAAGGTGAAATATGTGGAATCATTTATGCTAGAAGCAGTTGTTTTTTTTTCTCAGTAGCATGCAGCAGCCACTCTGGATCTGCTCTGCTCTGGATAGAAAGTTATAACCGTTGCACATCAGTGCCCGTTCCTTTTATGTTGGACTGTTGGACAGGGTGCTACACTGAGTAACTATCACATCTCAGCCCAAGCTGTATTCCATTAACCTTTGGACCAGCATGACTTTGTTAGCACGCTAACTTCAGTAGAACTCTCCATTATGACCCATTTATGCTTGGCACATGGGTTTTGCACAGACAGTGAAATCGCCACAGTTCTGTACTGTTTATATCAGGTGTCTCTACTCAGGCAAAACCTCCACATCGCACTCGTATAAGTGGAAAAGAAGTCAAAACCTAAAGCAAAAGGCGTGTCATCTTTCAATTATGTCACAGTGAGGCGACAAATGTTGTGCAAATTTGAATGCCATGTTCGTTCAAACACAGATACGTCGCAATTTTCTCCATTAAAGAAAAATAAATGGTGTAAAATAAAGATTTTCTCTATTTCTGTCAAACTGTGCTCTCTAAGATACATGTAGCTGCTTCTGTAATGGTTGCTAGGTGACAGGAGCAGGACGTCATAGGGTAGAGCGTCCAGTTTAACAGCCAAAAACTTCTGTCTGTCTCTGTCTTTACATCGTTTCGAGGATGCAGTCTCTGAATTTGGACACATCCGATGAAATCCCAGAGATCTTTTCTATCACTTTTGTTGTACTGTGCTGTTCGTCATGCGTAAGCGTAACTGAGCCTTTACACAATTTATGAGAGCACTGTGGTAGTACATAGGTGTTAAAAATGACAATCTATTAATAATTCAGGTTGATTTTTTTGTGTGTTTTAACCTTTTTAAAACTTGAATGTGTAAAAGTGCTAGCCAGATGAAACCAAATCAACCACCCTGCTGCTATGAATGTTGGGCCAGCAGTGAAGTGTGGTATTATATGATGGGGGATGTTAGGTTATCTCACTTCAGTTCAAGATGAACCTTGTGATGTCAAAACCATTGACATTTCATTCAAAGAGAAAATAGAGGCATTTTGATATCTTTTAGAAATAGGCAAAAATGGTTTCCTTGACACATCCTCAGCTTAAGAGAAAATGGAAAAAGATAACAACTTAGTGGTTTATGGGTTCCTGCCATAGCACAAAGATCCAAGCTGCTAGCTTCCACGTGAAGGTCCTGCATGCAAGTAGAAATAATGTACCTTCGGATGCCCTTTTATATTTGAATTGTTCCCGTTTTATTTACATTTCCAAAAGGAATTTAGATTTGGGGGGCTTTTGCAGTTTGCAGCATGAAGTGACGAGTTTACAGATAAATTTGGTTAATCACAGAAATTTTACAGTTAACAACTGTTTATAAATTCAGCTTTATCGTCTCTTCCATTAGGATATGTTGGATTCTCTACAGCATGACTATCTTTTGCCAGTGTAGTTCAATTTTCTTTAAGATTCACCAACGTATTCAAAAATAAAAACTCATTATTATTAAATCTAAATGTCATTTGAGGTGATTACATATGTACTTAATACATGGCTGCAAAATAAGAGTTTCATGGATAAATTCTCTTGCCACTCGTACTTCAAGTCGTAAAGTCACACATGCCGTCATATTATGATAAAACTCTACACACAGTTTCTTTTATGTTGTTAAATTTCAGTGAAGGCCAAAGCTCACATGTTGGTCATTTGAGGACATTGTAACGAAAAAAGAATGATCGCACAAATGTTGTTTTTTGTTGGTGTAGTTCCTGGTTGGCAGCCTTCTAGCTGGCACGTGTGAAAGCCTCACTGATATCTCTGGAGTGATGTATGGGAAGCATGTTTGGCAGAATAGACACCTGGTTGGTGGCTGCAGGAAATGCACTTCCCACTTTAATTCAGTTGCCACCAGTGCCACATCAGTACATCAATCTGACGTAATTTAAAACACAAGGAATCATCAGACCACTCTATTTTTGCCTAAAAAAGTCAATTAAGTGATATTACACTATGCAGATGTTAACATTTTAAGCATTTGAAGGGAGACTTTCACGTTGTCTTACAAATTAAAAATAATATATTTAAAAAAATATATAGTTTTACCCTTTTCTGTCTTTCCTCCCTCTCAGTGCCGCCTCATGTCCCTTCCTGTAACGTGCCAAGCTCCGTGTTTGTCGGGTCAGGCCTGGAGCTTCTCTGTAAGGACAAACTGAGCGTGCCTCCCGCTACCTACCGCTGGTACAAAGACAACAAGGCGCTAACAGCCACGGGAGATACTCCTTACAGCATCGACACAAACAAGGGCACGCTGGTGAGCGCAAATACAATATAATATAATGTACACAATTTTATATAGAGATCCAAAAACACAATTGTTGTTCCTTTCTCGTACCCTGCCGCCTGTCTGTGTTTGTCTGGAGCAGAAGTTTAAAAGTGTGTCCAAGATGGATGCAGGGATGTACCGCTGTGAGTCCTCCAACAGTGTGGGGGCGCCCAAGAGCTGTGTGGCCCAACAACTCAAAGTTGTTGACTGTAAGTAGTTTAAGAAAATACTCATTGCTGATTATGCATCATGCTCTAGAGGCCAAAGGTTGAAAAAAAAAAAACCCCATGTGATTTTGCTCCTTCCAGATCCTTTGAATATGACGATTTTAATAGCAGGTGCTGCAGGTTTGGCAGCATTCATGCTTTTCTGCTGCATCTGTGTGTGTGTCTGCCGACACCGAGGCTGCTGCAAAAGTAAGTAGTGCAATGCTGCCACAGATGCGTGTGTTTAGGTGTGTGAGAAAAACACTCCAGTGTGTCCTGTCATGTAATAATTTGGCATTATTCTCCAATCTGCTGTGAAAGAGAGTTTGGACCACACGCATTGAAAAAGTCGATGTGACATTACTCACATTGTTAATCGTTGTATCTGACTGTCTTTGTCATTAGAAATTGGATGTAACCATATTTCAGAGGGTTTCAGGTTGCAAGGTGACTCACTGAAGAAAGCATATCGTACTTTAACATCTGAACACATATGAACATGAGCTAAAAACTGAGATCTTACAAAGGGTAGTAAATCTTAAAAGATCGCAGTCACACAGGCTTTGAGACATGTAGGCAACCACCTGCAAATTTCTCATTATTAGTGAAAAACGTGTGTTCTCCAACTAGTTGGTGTGTGGTTGATGTAGGTTGCAAAGACGGTGCTGCATACTGCCATGGTCACCTGTAGCTTCCAAGTAGTTAGATGCCGACTTGCCTGCAAACACAACACACAACAACTTGCGGTATTTGTTGCAGCACCACTTTGCTGTGAACAACTTCCAACAACCACTCGCCAACCAGTTGGGGAATACACATCTTTCTCTAGCAAACTGTGGTTGCCAGGAAGTTGCTGACTGGTTTCTAAGCCTGTGGTCCAAAGAGTCGCCCCCTACAGGTTATAAGAAGGAATGCAGATTTTAAAGACTTTACAATTGTCATACCTTCACTTATATTTATCCTGTCCATTTGGACTTGTTTCTCAGGGTGCATGTAAACTTATTGATCTGCACCAAAGCAATGAGATGAGTGAGCAGCTATTTTGTTAGGATGTCAGGAATGGATTCAGCATTTTATATAAGAAATAAAGAGGTCCTCTTTGCCGGTCTTTAATATTATAATGATTAGTTTTTGCGGAAAGCTTTTGGTTATTCTTCTGATCAGGCTGTAATCGCCAATGCTAAAGTTTTGAAAACAATAATAAGGTGAGAAGCACAGAGAAAACAAATATGATATTTCATGTAAGTAATAGTGTCAAAAATCCTTCCTGCATTTAAAGTCTTACCTAAAAACAAAACTTCAATTGTTTTGGTTTTATTGCTTTCAGAGTTACTGTTTTACTGCTCTTCTTATCACTGTTCCCTGCAAGCAGTTGTTTTCACCGATAAACCCTCTTTGCACAACCGGACTTGGCACCAAATAACAGAAAGACGCATTTGGTGACTAGCTGAAGGGTTTGGTAGAGACTAAACTGAACTAATAATAAAAACATATGAAAAAATGACACCACATGAGTCAATCCACTCTGTATTTTCGAGTTCTCCCAGCCAGGAATGAGGTACTGTGACCACAACTGCCAAATGTTCACGTGTTGACTCATTTTTTCTTTGTTGTTTATTCAAACAGAGAGCAAGAAAACAAAAAGGTGGGTGTTTCTTGTTCCACTCTGCATGTTGCCCTTATTATTATTACAAAATAATAAGTCCTGACTAAACTGCCCCCCCCTTGCCTTTCAGCACCAAGTCCTATAACCCTCCTCCTCCTCCTCCCACCCGCAACGTGAGTGATCAAAGGCGTTGTTATCAAATCGGGGCTTGTTTTTCACTCATTCATTTGGAATTCAACTGTTGATCATTTTCCGATAACACTAATCACGAGCTAATGAAAGGAAATGTGTCACCTCTCTCTGCTCTCTACAGCTCAAGCACTACAAACAAACTCAGTCCTTCATGATCTGAGGGCGAAGCCTTCTTCCTCTTTGACATCAAACCATCCAAAGATCTAAAGTAACTGCAGTTACTGCTCAAAACACCGGATGGTTGTTCGACTGTCGCCGCGCTTTTGGTTGGCTGCTTGATGCCGTCTGGGATGGAGACAAAGATCGAGGCCTCTTGAAACGTCAAGCAAAATATTTAGCAACAAGTTTGCTGCTTTGTAAATAAAATTACGCACTGACAGTTTAAAGGAAGCTCAAGCTCACGTCAAAATGTAACGACTTTACCGCTTTTTCAAATGCTGTGTAACTGTTTTCATGATGTTCTTTGTCTTCGGTGTTTCGAGACACTTTTCAAATCTGTTTTTCACCTTTACTTAGAGAACGTTTTGGCTCTTTAGTCCCACCTACTGGTCGGGAACTAACTACCCACAGTATTACTGCATACACTAAACCATGGATCGTATCCTTCTTCCTGGTTTCATTTAATATTTACATATAGAGATACTATTTTATATGTCGTTATGTTTCTCTTCGTTTTTACATATTTTTCTAAACCTATTTGTGAGTCGATCTCTTCTGTATTTTTATATCTTTGGTTGTATTTGCTTAAATTCCGATCATGTAAATTGAGTGAGAGATGAACAGGTGTCTGCACACACTGAATGACGTTTTGGAAGCTTTGTAAATGTTTTGTACTCAAATCTCGTGATGACTGTTATTCAATAAAGACAAAATAAGAAAGCTCTTTGAAATTCAGGCTGAATAATTTACTGTCACAGAGTCAGGCACACGCTCAGGGTGGGAAGTACAATATGCTGATTTGTGCGGTGACATTCATGTCAGTGTGTGTTCAAAGTATTTGTGCGAACTTCAAAAGAAAAACAGGATTTACATTTAATCCTCAACATTGTGGGGAAGCTGCTCTCAAAGCAAACTTTTGCCAACTGCTTTTTTGCTCTACACCAGAAGTTGTTGAACTACAGCAAAACTCCCACTTTACGTAAGACTGCACAGTATTGTGTCACCTTGTCCCACACGTTGTTAACATTTGACACTTCTATTGGCGTCTTCTATGAAAACAAATCGTCTGCAGCTCAAAGAGAAATGTACTTCAGGTACTTCTACTAAAAACACTGCAATAGCTCTTGTCATAAAACAGGAATACATAAGTGTACAAAGAAACCATCAAAGCAAAAAAGCTGCATTCAAATCGAATACAGTGTACCTGTCCTTCACATACCACAAATCTTTAAACTGCACTCATATTGTTTCTTTTTTTTTTTATCGCTTATTTCATGTATTCAGCTCCAAAATGAGTAATTTTCATATTCTTCGGCAGACACCAAACGGGAACTAAAATTACTTTTAAAAGTCATTCAGACTACTTAATATACCATAAAAATAATGTTGAAATAAATAAACATAATGATGGCTTGTTACTGCACGCTGTGAACATAAGCACACCAGATCGAATGTGCTTTCCTCTGCTTACCCACTCTGAAGTGTGGTTTTAAGGACTCGTGTTATATGATCTCTTATCCCCTCCATGGGTTAAATTCTTGCCAATAAGGCTAATGGGCACAAAACTTTTAATATTAAGATTAAAGATTTTATAAGCAGTCATCATTTCATCACTTATTTGTAGCAAACAGCGAGTGCGCACACATGTTCCTTAGATTTTTCACTTGACCACTAGAGAGCAGTGCAGCACTGGCTGCTCTGTGCATACCATCAGAGACCATAGGCCTGTGGCTACATGATGCCTTTATCTATTATTTGTCTATGAACAGTAGCTCTATTGTCATTCTCCTTGTGTGCTTTTTGTTCTCCCCATTGTGATGCCCATAAATTAAAACTCCCGAAATGCACTTGTTTCCTGCAGCTTTGATTCCATTTTCTTTTCCAGGGGAAAATCTATTATCTCTTAATGCATCTGTATTTTTTAACATTTCATTCACGTTTTACTCAGATCTTCAAGATCCGTAATGGCTACAGAACGCACAATGTCAGGAACCAGCAGCATGTATCTATTCTCGCACATGGTAATAACCTTTTCACAGTAAGTACATCCTATTGATCTGCTCCTATGGCTCTGTGGAAGCTCAGATCATTCTCTGTCTCTCTGGCTGCAAAGGACATTAGGCGAGCTATAAAATGCAAATGTTCTCACAGTCTGTGACGTGTGGAGAAAATGTATCCTCAGTGGGAGCCAATTTTGATTTTAGCATAATAACAACACATTTTTTATTTTTTTTATTTTTATTTTTTAGTAATTAACTGCTCACA
>VOQK01008548.1:20512-65126 GCA_015052645.1 Benitochromis conjunctus | reverse complement strand
TAATTAACTGCTCACAACTGGGTTTAGTGTATGCAGAGGAGATGTCTTCCACGCTGTCGGCCTATGCATTGTGCAGACACTTTTTATGTCTGCCTGTGTAGTGCACGATGGTCGTTAGCACTCAGCTTCAAGCAATTATTTCAAAACTCAAGGTTGTTTTGAATGTTATTTTGAATGTTATTTTAAATGCACCAGAATAAGGTAGGAATTTTTATTACACATTTAACCAACAACGGAACATGGCAAGAAAGGATGAAAGTGACCCTTGTTATTTTTTCATCACCTACAAAATGTAAAAACGTCATATTTTTAGATTTCAAAAATGATAAAACTTTTAGGAGTGCAAACTGTTGTTTTTTTTAATTTTATTTTATCTGGTTGCTGAACAATGTGCACTTTATGTAAACTGAGCGTTGAAAGTTTAAATAGTGATGTGATGTCATCTTTTCTTGCTCTAGTCCTGCAAAGTAAGAGACTGTAAAAGTTTTTGCATTCAAAAATCGGCTTTAGAAATACATGAACGTTTTAGCAGCAAAATGGATTTAAAGTGTCAAAAGTGAAAATACTCAACATGCAGAATGGCACCTTTCAGAGTGTCACATCAATTTGTGAATTGTTATGAATGATGTGTTAAAATGCTGAATTTTAATGTAGCTCGTAGAGATGAAGCCAGCTGAGACCATTTTCTAAGCAGTTGGGTTGCTAAAGGCTCTCCATGCCCGTGGTCCAATCCAACTAAACTATTTACAGGACTGTGCAGATGCACTCTCTTTTACTCTCCTGTGGCGATGCTTCATCAGCTCTGGTAGTGTATAGAGTTTGGTGATTTTCAGCAGAGCTTTGCACATCTCAAACCTAAGCAGGCACTCATTCACAATAACTGTTACAGTCCCTGGGTCGTTGACTCAGTGTTTTGTGTTTATGGTTTTGGTTCATGGAGTCTTGTTTGTTGTTACTGTTTTCTCTGTGTGATTTGTTCCTAGTTTAGTTATCTGTATTTCTAGTTTAGGATGAATGGTCCGTTTACATCTTGGTCTCGTCTCTGTGTCCTGTGTGTCTGCGTTCTGCCCCTGTGTGTCCTCCCAATCTTCTCCTGTGTTATTTGTGCCTTCCTGTACGTTTCCCCGGTCATGTCCCTCGCCCTCTCGTCCCTCGCTCTCTCGCCCTCTCTCGTCCCTCGTTCTCTCACCCTCCTCTGTTCCCTGGGTTTTGTCTGTCTGCGTCCCAGTGTGTTTCTCGTACTTCCTGTTTTAGTTTGACAGTCTCTTGTCATATGTGTTCCATGTTCAGCTGTGCTTCCCCTGTCTCGTTAGCTAGATTACGTTCAGCTGTGTTCCCTCGTTTGCCCTTGTGTGTATTTATGTGCACGTCGTCGTCTGTCCTGTGTCGCGATCGCCCTCATTCCACGCTGTGTGTTCTGCCTGCTTGTTTAGATCCTGTTCAGTTCAGTTTGGGTTTTGTATCACTGTAGTCCAGCAATAAAGCTGATTTTTGAGTTTAGTTTTGTCCACGAGTCTTCATTTTGGATCCTCCAATCCCGCCTGCCTCACACAGCTCATGACAATAACTGCACCCACGTGGGTTTGCAGAGCCTTAAATCTACAGGCAGGTGGCTTTTACATCATATTTGATGTATAAACTGATAGTATATTTGCCAAGGAGAAGAAACATCTGCTATGATCTTAGAAAAGCAGTTGCTGCCCATCAATCTGGTATAAGCTATAAGAAAATCTGCAAACAATTTGAAGTCTAATGAGAAAAGATTATTGAAAGTGTAAAACACTGTGGACAGTTGCCAGTCTTCTCAGACTCGACAGGCCTCAGTTAGCGCGTTAAGTTCATGACAGTACCATTAGAAAAAGATTGAACAAGTAGGACATGTCTGGAAGAGATACCAGATGAAAGCCTCTTCTCTCTAAAAAAAGAACATGGCACATCTTAAGTTTGCAAAGTTGTGTCTGAACAAACCACACAACTTCTGAAACATATCAAAGTGGAGATGTTTGGTCATAATGCATAGAGCCTCATTTGGAGAAAACCAAACACTGCATATCTTATATCTTATATCTCATAGCAACTGTGAAGGGGTGATGATTTGGTCTTCCTATGCAGCCACTGGTGAACTGTCCAGTCAAGCACTTTGCAGTCTCTGAGTCAACCAGAAACGTCTCTGTATAACAAAGTATTCTAGAGTAAAACACATAAAGCTTTGCCTAAAGTGGGTCATGAAAGAGGGCGAAGATCCCAAACACAGCAGCAAATCAACACCAGAATGGCTGAAAAAGAAAAGACTCAAGGTGCTGCAATGACCCACTCAAAGCCCAGACCAGAACTTGAGGTTGCAAACCTCAAGAGCTGGCCAATATTCATTCACCACCACTTTTATTATGTCGCACGCTAACCATTTTGGAGATTATATTTGACAGTAATTTCACCTTTGAATAATAGATTAGCTCAGTTGTACGGCGGCCTTTTTTCAAACAGAGGCTTTTATCTAAGGTGAAATCATTTTTATCTTTTAAAAACTTTGAACGGGCGATCCACGCTTTTATTACATCCCAGCTGGACTATTGTAACTCCTTATATGTTGGAGTTAGTCGGACCTGCCTTGCAAGACTGCAGTTGGTCCAGAATGCTGCAGCTCGTCTTCTGACACGAAGCAAAAGACGTGAACATACCTCCCCGGTGCTTGCCTTTCTTCACTGGCTTCCTGTTCACTTCAGAATTGATTTAAAATTTCATTGTTGACTTACAAAGCCCTGAACGGACAGACTCCTGGGTATTTGTCTGACCTCTTGTAGCCTTATGCGGCCTCTAAAGCTCTTAGATCAAATGATCTTTTGCTTTTAGCCATACCAAAGTTTAGGCTGGTTCACCGAGGCGAGCGAGCGTTTGGGGTTGTAGCGCCTAAACTGAGGCATAATCTACCCCTACACATCAGACAGGCTCCTATTGTCAATCTTTTCAAATCTCATCTAAAAACACATTTGGCTTCACTAGCTTTTAATACAGCATGACAGTTATTTGGTATTCGGTATTTGTCTGTGAACGTTCTCAGTCATCCTGGTCATCGTAGTCTAAGGGGCTTGGAAAGAAAAACGTCTGGACGTTTCACCTCTCATCCGAGAAGCTTCTTCAGCTCTAAGCGCCGTTGGTGGAGAGTCCCATTTGGTGTTTGGTATTATTATTGTAAGTTATTTGGTACTAGTTATTTTGTATTTCTGTACCACCTGTAGCACTTTGGTCAACGTTGCTGTTGTAATCAAATGTGCTATATAAATAAAAACGATAACGATAACCACGTTGTGAAAGACTGATAAAGTATCTCACACTCCTGTAAATATTGAGCAATGTTGGAGCAGAGCATTATGGGTAAGGCGTCACTGAAGGCAATTTTGGCTCCAAGCAGCAGAGATCAGGGGATGTCCTGGCTTGAGGATTTAACATCTAAAAACAACAGTAGTCCTCACACAGGCTACTACATCAACAATATTTTACATATGCAAGTAATACATGCTGCAACCTGGGCGTACTTTCCAACGGCTTTCTGGGGAGACAGATGTGAAGCGGCACTCTTTAAATTTTTATTGCTGGCGAGAAGATATATCTGTCGCTGGAGCTAATCAAATATGATAAGAAAACACGAGACAAACAGGTGTGTTTCACTGACCTCAGAGGATATTAAAATGACTTTCATGGAGACTCATGAAAGTGATAAGCAAATATTTACCATAAAGCTTTGTCTCGTATGCACCACATAGTCAGACCTGTTTGTCCTCACAAATTTAGAAATACAAGTACGCACAGACACAGTTCCTTGTAATATCCAGTTCCTGCTCAACTGCTTGCTGTGGTCATTTTTTGCAATTTCCTTTGAACATCCTAACAGGCCTCCTTTATGGATGCTCACTCTGGATTACAGCTCAAGGGGGCTGTTACATCACATTTGTGAATGTGTGCGTATCTGTCCAATAGCGACAGTGATGGGGGGGGGGGGGGGGGGGGGGGGGGGGGGGTGAGAAAATAAGTGAGACAGCGCAGTTGAGTGCGAGTGGGTGGTGTCTGTCAAATAAATTCTGTGTCAGGATTGCTGCTTTCTTAGATGTTAAATCCTCAAGCCAGGACATCCTCTGACCTGTGCTGCTGCCTGGAGCCAAAATTGGCTTCACTGGGGCCTTACCCATAATGCTCTGCGCAAGATAAGACCCCCCCACCCCAAAAAAATCTCCAGGAGCACCTGCTATTTATGAGCAGGTGGCACGACGTTCGCAGCACATGGCGCACCATTCTCACAGAGGACTTGACTTTTTCATTGTTCACAAGTCCTGATCTGCTATAAGAATCTGCTTCTGCGAGCTGTGTTTCTTTGTGTGTGATGATCATTTTCCAGCACATTTACAGTTCCCATAGCCTTCCACCATTAGCAGCTATTGGCTCATGCAAAGCTTACATCATACGCGCATTAATTCATTTGCGCCTCAGGGAAACTGTTGCGACAAAGGGAGCTGGAAAGAAGACCAGTGACACGCGGATTGCCGCAGGAAACTGTCTCTTCCCACAGTGGCAGTAAGAAATAGAAACATTTAAACATTTAAACCCCAGCAGAAAACGTCCCCCACATTTTCATTAAATCTTCATGCCGTGCTTCTCTCTTACAATGCAAAGAGTCCTGCTGTGTGTTTGTGTGTGAAGCCGAGAGGGAGAGCAGAGAGAAAGTTTGCTATGTGAGCTCTCTCTGTTTCATGTCTTCCATTTGAATTGCGCTGTTATTCAGCGCCGCTCCCTGACAGGACTGTTATGTGCAATTACAGCCGAGACAGAGGATGGAAACGGTTTTGCCACTACACGCGCAGACACACACACACACACACACACACACACACACATCTCTACTCTTCAAGGGTGTGGCCATTTTGCATTGCTGGAATGTGCTCTGTGTTTGTAATTCATACTGTATGTCTGATCTGCACGGTGTTGAAATACCAGAGAAAAAAATCTGCCTCGTTCCAGTCCCTGCTTGTAGCTGGTGTGCTGCTGATCTCGACGTCTCGGTTTTATGCTCAAACATTCTCGCTCGCTTTGACGTACAGGGAAATTTCTCCATATCGATCGTTTATGTCACATATTTGGAATTGCTGGTTCTTTGGTTTACAAGACAACCCAGGTGCAATATTTTTTATGGTATATGTACAAAGAATTTCCTTCCAATAATCTAGGAAACATATTGCTATAAATTAAACATTCATAACGAGAAGGACACACTTACTGGACACTTGATTTGGTAAATTTTGTTAGTATTGATTCACACCCCCTCCTCTACTCCTCGCCTTCAGAACTGTCTTAATTTTCCAGGACACAGATTCAACAAAGTGCTGAAAACATTCCTCAAAATATTTTGGTCCATATTGACATGACAGTATGAAACAGTAGCTCTAGATTTGTCGGCTCCACATCCATGAACTCCCATTCCCCCACATCTTAGTGGATTGAGATCTGGTGACTGTGGAAGCCGTTTGAGTACAGCGAACTCACTGTTGAGATAATTTGATGTTTGTGAGATGGAGTGTTATCTCGACAATAACAATACTCAGGCATGCTGTGGCTCTTTTGCAATGCTTAGTTGGTACTAAAAGGTCCAAAGTGTTCCAAGAAAATATCTCCCACATCAATACGCTGCCTGAACAGTTTATATAAAGAATTATGTATCCATGCTTTTGTGTTATTTACATCAAATTCTGACACTGCCTTCTGACCAGGCAACATTTTCCAGTCTTCTATTGTGCAGTTTGTTGAGCCTGTTAGAATTGCAGTCGCAATTTCCTGTTCGCAGCTGAGAAGAGTGTACCCTTCTCCTCTCTCCTGCCCAACCATTCTCCTCTATTCTGACATCAATGAGGCATTTTTACAGAGAGAATTACTACTCTATTGCTGCTTCAATAGAGCACCTTTGGATATTGTCTCTTTTTAAGACCATCCTTTTTAAACCCTAGAGATGGCAGTGTGGTTAAATCCCAGTAGATCAGAGCACCCCGTCTGGCACCAACAATCATTCAAAGCCACTTAAATCACCTTTCTTCCTCATTCTGATAATCGGTTTGAATGTCAGCAGACTGTCTTGACTATGTCTACATGCACTGAATTGCTCCGATGTGATTGGCTGACATGGGTCCACCAACATGGGTCACTTAACTATATGCGTTCCCATACGGGAACAAAGGTATTTGTCTCATTCCAGTTCGACGTGCAATAATAAGTGCAGTATTTATATATGAACTCTCAGTAGGCCTAAACCAGTACTTACGTGTAGTTACGTTTCTAGTTTGCCTACATGTTATTGTGGAAATTAAGAAAAATAAGCTTCTATTAGAACTAAAGTTTATTTTAATCAGAAGTAGATATATGCTGTCACAAAGACATTAAATTATGTTTTTTTTTCTCTCTTTTATTCTTCTTCTCGCGGGGGAACAAACTGTGCTGGTACAGTTTCTGGGGACCTTTTTTGCGAACGGACAGACCGAGCACCGACCCGTTCAGCTAATTTTCACATTTTTAGCGTTGTTTTTGGTGTAATTAGATAAACAAGGATACAGACTATATTTACACGCTACAGTTGTAGATAACTGCTAACTCCATAAAGTTACGCGCTTTTATTTGTAACAGTATTTGCACAGCGTTGTTATTTATCAGTATGTCGGCGGCCTTTGGTCTGCTTCCCTTTACAAACTGATTGTTTTTTCTTTGGACAGAAGTCACAAAAGAGGTTAGTATCAGTCTAACTCAGCACTGACGTGTAGGAAACAGTTTGCCAGGCAGAAAAAGTTTATTCTTCAGGCATATTAACGATAAAAAAAAAAATATAAAAAAAATAGGTCGCATCTTCGTTGCTTGTGGCGTTTGTCTTGTATTAATTTAACTAAAAAATTTAAGTACTTTTAGGCGAGTTGGATCATATCATTGAGGGCGTATTTTTTGTTCAGTCTTTAGATAATGTTGCTGACAAGTGCTCGCCTGTCCAAAGTGCTGCAGCTCACCCTGGCGGTCATTAAACCAGATGCTGTGGCTCATCCTTTGATGCTAGAGGTGAGCTGCCCTCATGCTTCTTTTAAGTTACGGTATTTAAGACTTAAGATCACACAGCTGAAGTGGTAGTCTGAAAGCTATTCCCAGTTACTCACAGATCAAAAAAAAACGAAAGTATCAATTCCTCATGGCACAGATTCAACAAGGTGCTGCAAACATTCTTCAGAGATTTTGGTTGATATTGACATGATGGCATCACACAGTTGCTGCAGATTTGTTGGCTGTACATTCATGATGAGACTCTGTCGTTCCCCCACATCCCAAAGGTGCTCTATTGGATTGAGCTCTGGTGACTGATCTGTGGAGGCCATTTGAGTACAGTGATCTCATTGTCCATGTTCAAGAAACCAGTTTGAGATATTTTGAGCACAGCCAGTGTTTTCTTTTTGCTCATGTAGCCCATTTGATTCAAGGTTCAGCGTGTTGTGAAATTCTCTTGTGCGGACCTTGGTTGTAATGGGTGATAATTTGAGTCACTGTTGCCTTCCTATCAGCTCAAAGCAGTCTGGCCATTCTCCTCTGACCCCAACAAGTACATCTATTCTGATGATCGGTTTAAACTCTGAAGGTTGTTTTCATCATGTCTACAAGCCTAAATGCATTAACTAGCTGCCATGTGATTGGCTGATTTGATGAATGAGCAGTTGAACAGTTGTTCAACTGCTCGTTCCCAGGCCAGCCGAGAGATATAATCTCTCCAGCGTGTCCTGGGTCTGCCCCGGGGCCTCCCGGTGGGACATGCCTGGAACACCTCACCCAGGAGGCACCCAGGAGGCATCCTTGTCAGATACCCGAACCACCTCAACTGGCTCCTTTTGATGTGAAGGAGCAGCGGCTCTACTCTGAGCCCCTCCTGAATGGCCGAACTTCTCATCCTATCTCTAAGGGAGAGGCCAGCCACCCTTCGGAGGAAGCTTGTATCTGTGATCTCAGAATCAAATGACCAGTGAATGTTATTTTCATTTTTTCCTGATTTCAAACTTTTGTAGTTTCTCAGGGCATTACAGTTTGCATGGTGTGGTTTAAATACTGTGTTCCTTATTAGTTTAATCTATAAAGATTAGCTTTTGGAATTAATGAAGCATAAATGAACATATCTTTCTGTTTAATTACTTTTTTTTAACCCATAGTCAGATAAAACAACAACTAATTAATTGGTGTGATCTGCTCTGATATCACTTTAACTAGTAAAGCATCTCCATTTGCCAACCTCACAGACCTGGAGGCTTCAAAATCAGCAGCTGTGTCAATCATAAAATATTCCATCAGTGATAGGTTGAATTTCACTTCTATTAATGTGCATTACTTTATTGGCATCTCAGTTAAAGCACAAGAGGATGACCTTTTGTATCAGAGCTGTCAAGTTTTACCATTTTCTCTGCAAAAAAATCTACGCACAGTAGGAACGGGCATATAAATTTGATCCAGTCATGTATTGATGTAAGTTAGAGGACAAACATCGGGATTTCTGTCTTTCAGGCGCTTCACCAGAGAATTCTGGACAACAACTTTGGGATTGTTAGATACAAAGATCTGGTCTGGAGACGACAGGACTCTGAGAGGTTTTATGCTGAACATTCAGGTTTGGAAACAATTCATTTATGTTTAAGCTTTGCTTAAATGAGAGAAGTACTGCTGTAGTATATGATGTAACCAAATAAATGAGTCAGCAGTCTATTTTAGCAGATACATCAGGGTGCACTGTATGTGTGACAGTTTAAAGAAAAATAATTCTCGTCAAATGAAGGCTAACTGTTTTCTCCTTTTTAAAAAGTTATCAAAGGTCTTTATTTTCTTTTTAACATATCTCAGGGAGATTCTTCTATCAAAGACTTGTTGAATTCATGTCAAGGTAAGCCTCCATGCTTACAGCATGGACACATTTTGTTGACTCCATGTGATTGAGTTACGATTTTATATGTTTGGATGATTGTTGTTCTGGGTGTTGTATTTTAAATGGAATAATGGATGGCGAGCCATCAGCACTTCTGCTGATAGCACTCCAATTTCATGCTCAGTAAGGCACCAGTAAACGGTTTTCCCAAAACAACACAACAGGAGTTTCAGTTATCCGTGTTTAGAAGACAATTCTTTGGTGCAGTAGCCTAAAAATCGCTATGCAGACCACTCACAATACGTCCTCCCGCGGCGAGCCTCCGTGGGATTGTTAAAGGTGTTTGTAATTACTTTGTCTTTTTTTCGTCTGTTCACAGCAGTGAAGCAGTAGTTGCTACAGCAACCTTTCTCTGGCTGCTGCTATTGATATCGCAAACATAGGAAACATCTTCAAGTGTGTCAGCCAGTCAAGCTTGATGCCACACCAGCTGGCATTGTTTAGCTAAAACGGATTTATTTATGGCTGAACTGTCTTCCCAGGAGGTCCTGGGGGCGAATAGATTCGATTTGTGTGAAGAGTGTATTTTTGGCCTGCTATCTAGAAAACATCAGCAATGTTCAAAGTCAGATTCATGACTGCTGTTGAAATGTGTCCTCAGTGGGCCAATGCGAGCGTACATTTTAGCCAGGGAGGATGCCATAAGCCACTGGAGAGAACTGATGGGGCCGACCAAAGTGTTCAGAGCCAGATTCAACTCGCCTGCCTCCATCAGGGGCCAGTTTGGACTCACAGACACAAGGAACACAACTCATGGCTCAGGTAGAAAAGCTTCCAAGCCTCACAATGCTAAAAAAAAAGGTCTAACAAAATGATATGTGTAATGTTAATAATCTATTCTTGTGAATATATTATCTTAAACATATGCAAGAGGCCATAACTCCTGCGGTTACCAGGTTTACACATTACTAAATTTCACATCTTTTAAATCACATCAGTTGGTATAATGGTGCTTGGTTGTTATTGGGCAGAAAACAAAATAGTCATATGATACTGTGTAAAACAGACCTCTTGTCTTTTTATTTCACTAGAAAATTGGGACATGGTTGCAATGATTTATTGTAATGTGCAAACATGCATGAAAATATAAGGCAAAAACAGCTTTCTTGTAGTTTCTTTAAGTAATGTTCAGGAATAGTTCGCCAGGGTTTTGAAGGACATTCAAAGCTTTTCTTTGGATGTTAGGCTGCTTTTTTCAGTTCTCTGTGAAGAGAATCACACACTGCTTCAGTAATGTTGAGGTCTTGGCTGTGGTTCCATTGTGTTCTATTGATATGCTTTTACTGCATTGGCAGTGTGTTTGGGATCATTGTCATGCTCAAAAAATGAAGCTATTGCCAGTCGGATGCTTTCAACATAGTATTGCAAATGTGACTGTACTTTTCTGTGTTAGTAATTCCACCAGTTTTGACAAGACTTCCAACACCACTGACTGAAATATAGCCCCAAACCATGACAGAGCCTCCACCGTGTTTTACAGATAGCTGTATACACTCGCTGTTGTACCTCTCTCTAGACCTCCTCTGTACACACTGATGTCAGTTTGAAGCAAATGTTTCAAATTTGGATTCTTCACTCGATCAGACCTGTTGCCACTGACACTCAGTGCAGTTCTTGTGTAGTTTGGCTCCCTTTTTCCCTTCCTTAACAATCTCTTGTAGACCCGCCACCCTTTCACTGAGACCTTTACTGACGAGGCTTCAGTGAACTATAAGAAGGATCAGCATTGAAAATTGGTTCCAGTGCTAAGTTGTCTGTTATGACACAACAGTGGTTCATCCCCCGAATTTAGGCGCCTTTTTATGCGTGAATAATTTGGTGTTGGTGTTAAGTGACTAAAATATAAACGAAACATTCCTCAGAAGATGGTCAGGTACAAGGACTGGACTGAAAATGAGGGAAAAAGCAGAATTCATGGAGAACTATTTTTATTATCAGATTTATTTTAAGTCCGGCTCATTGGGGGAAAAATCTAAAGAAATAAAGGCTCAAGACTTTTGCACAGTATTGTACAATTACATTTTGAACATCAAACAAGTAGTATCGCTGCATGAAATGTTTAAGAAATCTTTAAGATTTGTGTTTATTTCCATAGCAGACCTTGGAATCCATCTTTATATTTTGAAGTAACGCGTCTGTCTGGTCACATATAAATGACATTTTTAGACCAATTAAAAGAAGTTTGTAATTACTATGGTGCTTTTTATTTTCTAAAGATTTTCCATTCTGTTATTGTTTTCTGTAGATTCTCTTGAGTCGGCTCAAAGGGAGATTCGTTTCTTCTTCCCAGACTTCTGTGTGGACGAGTGGATGAAAAAGGAGGAGCCATTGTTTAGATCAGGGCAGATACGTTATGACCATCAAAACCAGATTCACACACTTTCATTGTCAAGCTGACACCAGATCAGCTCAATGCTGTCAATGCCATCAGTATAAAGACTATTACTCTTACTGTTTATCCATTGCTCACATGTATACGCAGATACCTCAGCTGAAGGGCACATGATTACCTTCTTGTCTTCGAGCATGCCAAATGAGTTCATTTTAAAAGGATAGTACATTTTGGTGTTTAATTTATTGTCATTAGAAAACACAAAAAACAACACATTTAAAAAAAAAAAGTAAACTCCATATCATACAAAACAACTCGATGCAGTTAGCGAGCGCTTTTTTAAAATGTTTTATTATTATCACAAACCTCCGTCCAGGCTTCACTGTAAATAGTGCAATCATCACAGTCAGTTTCCTGAGCCTTTTGCTTTGTAGGACAGCAGCGACTACAAATGGTGCATCGATGCCAAGTAACAAAACTATGAAACATTTATATCATATTAAATGATGCTGCAGTAATAGCTTTACACCTATGTTAATGTTCAAACACATTTTAAAATGTGAAAATACTCTGGATTAAACTATTTTTGAGTTCAGTGCCAAGCAATGATTTCTTTACACTGATGTGGAAACAAGCTGTCAGTTGTAATATACTATAATTGCTTTTAATATGACATTCGCTGTAACATACCACGTTTTGTTTTGTCTCTTACCCCAAGCGTGTTTGATCAAACGTCTCTTGTAAAAGTCTCCAACATGTCAGTAAAACTTACGCTGTACAGTATTAAATACACTAGAAATCTCATTTTTGTGCTTTCGACACCTGTCAGACCACAAAACCTGTTCGATTTCTTTCACAGTTGCGATTATTGTCATTTTTTGGCTTCTTCCAATGTCCCCTGCACTCAGGTGTTTTGTGTTGCCACCTGTTTAATAGCTTCCACGGGTTTCATGACCTCATACGTCGTGAGGGACTTCTTCACCTTCCCGTTCTTGTCCACCTGGTGGATGCTCTGGGTCACCGTAATGGTCACCTGTTTGGTCGACATCCGATTGTCCTGCCATTTTGTCTGTTAATGGAGAATAAATGGACAATAAAAAACACTGAAGTATTGACAGTTTGGTAAATATTCTTCTTGGGGTCCTTCACACTCAAACCGACATCCACAACATGCAGCACTGAATTTCATAGAACACAAAACAGGACACCAGAAGAAACAATAGTCAACATCTGTATTACATTATTTGCTCTAACCTCTGGCAATGGAAAATTATTTTCTATTTAAAATTGTGTTGAATAAAATGAATATAGTATATTTATTATTCTTGTCATGTCTCTTTAACAGTTAAACAGGCCACATTACCATGGTAATGTGGGCCCGTCGCAGCAGATGGCCGCCCCTCCCTGAGCTTGGTTCTGCCGGAGGTTTCTTCCTGTTAAAAGGGAGTTTTTCCTTCCCACTGTCGCCAAAGTGCTTGCTCATAGGGGGTCATATGATTGTTGGGTTTTTCACTGTGTAGGTATTATTGTAGGGTCTACCTTACAATGTAAAGCACCTTGAGGCGACTGTTGTTGTGATTTGGCGCCATATAAATAAAATTGAATTGAATTGAATGGAATATCAGTTACGTTTGCTCTGTAAGAGTGTTGCAGTGCACATTGTACAGCTTTATTTTTGAGCTACCTGTAACTTGAAGCACTCAACCAGGTCACACTGCAATAACCAAACTGCAACAGAACAAATGGATTTAAAACATGTTTTATAGCCTCTGGTGTCATTAATTTTTAAACCACGCCACTGACAGACCTCTACCCATATTACTTATGAAATTATAATATCAGTACATTTTGACCATGTTAATTTACAGTCCACCGTTCGACCTAATCATTTTCTCTCCTGGTCTGCAGCTGTTCCATAGGAGTATTACTTTTACCCAAGTTCAAGCATTTGTTTTGTTTTAGTTTGATACCTGTATTACCATACACTTTGGTTTGCTAACATTAAACACTAGTTTATTATCTTTCACCCAGTTTTCTACTGCCTTCAACTCCTCATTCGGGATTTTATCTAACATATGAATTGAGATATTAAACATAAAAAAATAGAATATTAATAAAAACTGAAACTAACGGTGGTCCCAAACAGCTACCTTGAGGCACTCCACACATCACATTCTTTTATCTTTGACATACCACCATTAAAATAAATGGTCTGCCTACGATTTGTCAGAAAGCTTTCTAACAAATTTCAATGAAGTGCTTGAAAAAACACCATTTACCAGCTTATTTAGTACCTAAACAGTGATCAATAAGATCAAAGGCCAAATTTCAGAAGTGATTGTATGAATCAGTTTAGCTCCAAATGTGACACAAAGCTGAAAACAATATAGATATTTGATGTGCCACACCTTATATGGAGGGGATAAAAAGGTGCTGTGATGTTGTGATCTGTCTCGAGCACATTTTAAACACATTTACAGAAGGAAAGGCTTACAATCTCTTCAGTGTGTAGAACACTTCTGCGCTGCACTGTGGTTCCAGAAGAAGGCATCGTCGTGTCCTGCCGCGGAGAGGCCAGCGCTGTTGGTGTGCTGCTGGGCTTCACGTCATTCAGGCTGGCTTCAGACATGGCCGAGCAGACCTTTAGGTAGGCCTGAGCCGGTGGCGGGAGGCCGTCTTCAAAGAAATCTGGAACTGTAATGATGCAGAGCTTCTGCTATGTCTGTTGGAGCAACTAAGGCAGCTGTCTTTACTCATGTGTTTGCAGCTTTTATACATTTCTATGAATTTTCTTTCTCTTTCTCTTGAATTTAATCAATTTCAGCTTGATAAGATAACCGCTACGCCACAGTTAGCTTCTATTAGGAGTCATCGGTAAATGAAACGGTGATTACATAGTGACAGATTTGTTCTGTTACCACTGAATCAACTTGATGGCACTGTGTGATCAGTTATTCGCAGGTAATGTGTAGTCGATGTTTGCATTTTACAGATGTGTGTACACCTCATCTCCTCTGTAATGTGTGATCATGCGTCTAATGATGACAGATGACACATGGTGCCAGTTGGGCAAAACCAAAACAGGAAATGAGGACATTTTAATGAATATTTTCTATAGATATACTGATTTTAATTTGGAACCACAACTTATTATGATTATCATCATAAAAATCAGTTTGGTTCCCAGCTGCTGATTAATTTAGCCAATTTTGGGTCTGTTTTATCTCTCCAGATTGTAGCTCAAGTCAATTTGCCTTCACAATTACATCAAGGCCCCTCTCCCTGCATTCACTCATGCCTGTATCTGTTGCCATGAGAGCCGAGCCCTGTTTGAGCACAGTGGCTTTTGAAGCAGCCTATCATCCCCATTTACTGACTCATCTTCCCTTGGCTTCAAAGAAAAGAAGAGGATCCATCTAAGAGATTTATCTGATGTCCTGACCTGTATGTAGAGACACATATGACTAACTGCACGCTAGAAGAACAAAGGTCTCCAAAGTGGATACTTTCTGTGTCACTCATTTTTCTGTTTTCTTTCTTGTGCATAATGGATTCTTGTTGAAATCAGGCATGCCCTTGACATGGATTGATAGTCCACTCCACTCTGACAGCAGGATTTTAAAGAATGGGCAAATCATTGCTAGTATGTTCAAATTATTTACAGTAGTGCGATTTTAAAGGATGTGACTCCCTCATTTAAAACAGCAGTAGAACAATCACATTAGAAACTACGGATTGATGCAAAAACAAAACAGACTTTAAATCATCTGTTACAAATATATCAACTTCTGCTGGGGGAGCCCCCCCTTATATTTCTTCATACAGTAGTTAAGTATATTTATTTTCAGCAGGTTAAATTAATGCCTGCTCCTGTTAAGAGATTAATTCAGTATTCATTCACCCATACAGTATCTCACTCTTCTTACCAGGGCTGATTGTTTTCTCAGAAGCGAAGCCAGCCTCTGAGTTCTCAGAGGGGATGCTCTGGATGGATGACAGGGGGATATCTGTGTCTGTGCTCGTCAGCCATGTCGACTCCGTCTCTTTTGTCCAGCTCTCCAGGTAGCGAGGCTCCAGAGCGTCAGTTCTGCTGCCCCCGCAGCCCATAGCTTCTAGCTTTCCAGCTCAAACAGATTCACACTGGAAGTGATTTGAATCACAGGAAACTGTGATGTTAAGTGTGTGTCTACTGATCCAGTTCTTTACACAACAAACACTGCAAAACAATCTAAATGACTTAAAAATGATCAGATAATTACTCAGTCTGTCTGATTTGCACTGCGAGTGAACAACCAGACCGCTGCAACACAGAAAGCAGTCATCCAAACACACTTATTTATGCACTTTATTCTCTTATATGACACAAACACATACTTACAGCACAGCACACAGCTGTGGGAGAAACTGAGCCCCCTCATACAGTTAGTATGCATCGTCTTCTGTCCTTCAGAGCGCAGAATATGTGCCCCCCCTGATAACTCTGCTTTGTTTAGGTTTCTTTAAGCAGCATCTTGTGATTATGAAGTAGACCAGGGAGGAGACAGTGTTCAAATCTACAGGAGAGAGATCAGAGAAATTATTGAAATCTATCTATCTATTCCTCAAATTATATGTAAATAAAATCTCAATTTCACTGACACTGAATTAGCCGTTCACAGTCAGGCCTTCGGGCTCTTTATACCATCCAGTTTAACTTATTTAGCTGCCCCTCCGCCTCCTCCTTCATATCATGTAGGTGGCTACAAATGGACAGCGGTGCTGTCAAGCCATAAAGTCGCATATAGGCTGTTATATAAGCGAAGAAAAACACAAGTCATATTGTTTGGATCTGTCAGCTGTCGACACATTCGCAGCTTTCGCGTCACTGTCATCTTCATAGGCCATAGGAAAAATATCAGCGCTGGCGTGAAATACATAAACAGAAAGACGAGATGTAAATATGTATGACGGAAATTGGAATGGCGCTGTAATGCAGATGAATCAAACACCGGACGCTAACACACATGATCTCTGAAAGCTTACGGATGCTGGAAAGTCGGGTTTTTGTCTCGCCTCGGTGCTTTTCCAGTGTGTCGTCTGCCAGTCAAACCAGTAACACACTGTTAATAACACGAGCACAGCCGGTAACACGCTGCGCGTCCGCACGCTGCTGCTGCACCACCAGCCTCTTCATTCATCCTCCTGTAAACACACTGCACGGCGTCTCTGTGGAGGAGCAGTGAATGCTAAAGCGTCCATCCTCTTGTCCTGAGGATGAAGGGGTGTACTTGAATTCAAGCAGAAAAAAAAAAAAATCAAAGTATTACCTCAGCAGTTGCCAGGTAAACTTCAAAATAAAATAGCGATCCTCCGTGGACGTTGACTGACAGTTGTTTCATAACCGCGAACTGAGTTGCACTCATTTATTTATTCATTTCATAGTTAATGACAGTATCTGATTCCAAATTTCTTGTCTATGCGGTCTTTAGAAAATGTGTTTACAGTCCTGACAAAAACTACTACTGCTGCTATTAATACCGCCACCACAAAACTACTGCTACTTTGCCTTGACGCATATAGTGTGTGTTTCACATCAGTTCTAACATTTGATCTTCCCTAACACCCCTTACAATATTTTCATTACCACCTGCCTACCTCTGCATCCTGTTGTAAGCTGACCCACTGTGGTCTTCTGCTGCTGTAGCCCATGTGCTTCAAGGTTCGGTATGTGGCGTGTTCAGAGATGCTCTTCTGCAGACCTTGGTTGCAGTGTGTTATTTGAGCTGCTGTTGCCTTCCTATCAGCTCATAGCAGTCTGGTCATTGTCTTCTGACATCAACAAGGCCTTTTTACCCAGAGAAATGATACTCACTGGATATCTTCTCTTTTTCAGACCTTTCTCTGTAAACCCTCAGGGGTGTTAAACACAAGGCACGGGGGGCAGAATCAGCCCGGCAAAGACTCCAATCCAGCACAAGTGCCTAAATTTGGGGACTTTTAACCATATTTTTTTTTAAATAAGTATGTTTACCAAGAGGTTTTCTGGGTTTGAATCCACCATCTGTCTGACGCCTTTTTGTGTGGGATTTGCATGCTCTCCCCGTGTCTGCGTCGGTTCTCTGGCTTCCTTCCATTGTGAAAAAACATGTAGTTAGTGGGGCAGGTTAACTGGTAATTCTAAATTGCCCATTGGTGTGAATGTGAGTGTGAATGGTTGTGTGGCTCTCTGTGTCAGGCCTGCCACAGACTGGGGACCCTGTGTTGGGTTTACCCTGCCTCTCGCCTTATGGTAGCTGGGATAGACTCCAGTCCCCCAACCCTGAATTGACTAAGTGGAGAAGAACAGATGGATGGATAAATCCACTGAGTTCCTGTGGTTCTCCACACTGACACGTCAAAACATCCTGTGCATAAAAACACCCTGTAAACATTTAAATATGCTACTTCAGTACTGAAGCTTCCCTTCACAATAAAACAGCCGCTTCTCTCTCAAAACTGCATTTCACTGAATGCATGTGAAACTCCTCACTCTGCAGCAAAGTGCACATTCATCACACTTCTGTGCTGCAGTTCCACAATTAATTGAAGGAACAATAAACAGCATCCCTCTTTGTACTTTATTGCAGAGAGAGCAGTACAGGTCTGCTTGTGGAAATAGAGGTCATTTATTCCTGACATTATCTGCTGCCAATAAAGCACACTGCAAAAAACACATACAAAAAAAGGAAGTATGGAGCTCAGACTTAATCAATTCACTAATGTGAAAGTTCGGCATTTGTTCCTGTCAAAAAGAAAAGCTTTAATGTGCAACATCATATGGTCTATGCCCCGGTCAGTTAGCAATGACTGGTTCCAGTACTGCATATGAGGTCCATTAGATTCCAAAAACTTGGCTTGATACTTCAAACATCTTAAAATACAGGTGCAAACATATAGCTCGTCATTGTTCACTTGTTCATGTTGAGTGAGCTCACTGTGAGCAGCTCTCACACACCTGACCACCCTCCTATACACGGATGCATTAGACGGAAAGCAGAGCACACATTTCACCTCTGTAGACAGTGAATTCGGCCTCACTCCGGGGATTTACCAATCTGCCAGTTGCCCTTTAAATGCACAATAAACCATTAATTTGTGCAGATCTGACCGATACTGAGCCAAATCACATCCTCATGACTTCCTGTGCTCATTCCCCCGTCACCTGGCAAATAAATCTTGCTTCCTGTGGACAGCCTGGTCAATATGAAGCCGGACAGCTTTGATTTGTATGTCCTGAGCCTCTGTCCTATTGGACTACTAGTCAATAGGCCTGTCTTCCCATTACCCTGGTGATTAATGTGGCACACGGCCAAATGCTACAGAGGAGTAAATTATTCCAGCAGCAAACAAAGATCCATGCAACAGCTTTTTATTTTAACACTGAGCAAGTCTATGATACACTGTAATGAGTAACATGTTATATTTAAAATATGCATGCTGCATATGAAGCATGTCCAAGGTTTCAAATAATGAGGTCAGTTTCAGACAGATTTTTAAACTGCTATTCAAAACATCTGTTTGCGAGTGGCAGCCAATCAGAGGAAAGAGAGGAAGAATACCAAAAACTACTTGTTTTCAGCTGGGGATAAACTGAGGGGGGCTGTACCAAAGCCCCTGTGTACAATGGATAATTTTTAATTTTGAATCCTGCAAAGCTAATCTAGTTAAGTCCAAGAATATCAAAAAATGGAGCTGGAAGGATCCACTTTAAAAAGTTATTTCTTATAAAGCAGCTGCTAAAGTTCAGCAACTGTAAAATGTATGACACTCAAGATAAGAAGTGAGTTGTCATATTCCCTTTAAATTTATGTCTGCCTTAAACCTCCTGTGTTTCCAGCTGGGTTTTGTTGATAGCAAAAAAATGTGCACTCTCCACTGATTTGCTAAAGTTTCTGAAAGAAAGAAAAGATCCTTTTCTGGCAAATTCGGCTCGGCGAGGGAGTGAATGAGCCTATATGTGCAACAGTGAAGCGGCCAAATCCCAACTTTCACTGGGATTTTAGTGAGACAGCCAGTGTGTTACAGCACAAGAAAACTAATTAGGACGCTTAAAACTTGGGAAAGGGGGAGAAAAACATGGTTTTGCAGTCAAATTAGCTGCAATGATGATCAAAGTATGCCATATTGTTCTAAAACTTTAAACTTTTAGAGTTTGAGCTCTTTAAATTAACATCACCAGGAAAAACAAAACCCTTTGGAAGGGACACTGAGATATTATCATGTCCGCTTGTCTGGATTCCATCAGCAAATTGTTGATACTGGAGCTGCCAGCGGCACAAAGAGCAGCTTATCCAGATTGAGGTTTGCCTCGAGGTTGTGGTTCATCGGCATCAATCACATCTCGGGGCGTTTTTCTGGCACAGACGCGCCTCCTCTCCTCAGACCGGCAGCGGCAGTCTCCCCCTCTCATGAGACGCTTTGCCAGAGATCTCTCCAGAGGTTGTGTTCTTTCAATCCATCACAATCTCAGCGAACATGACACCTTTTCATTATTGCAAAGTGTTCCAGAGCAGAGGAACGACCACTGCCCAGAATAAGCATGCGTGGCTAAAATGAAAGTATTTAATCAGTCAGTGTAATGAGATGTGGATGGGTTTATTTACACAGGGCCGCGAGGGCTCAACGCAACACTTCTAAAAGTTTGTCAGTGACACAATTTTTTTGAAATGAGTAACAAATCTGCTTCCAGCTTAATCTTTTTATTAAGAGAGAAATGACTTCTGGACTGCGCCCTAATGGAGCCAGGCCAAAGAAACCACACAGGACAGCATCTTTAAATATCTCTATATCCTCCTTCCTATTAAAAAAATGCTAATCTGAGAACATGCTGTATAAATTAATGTATTTCACCATATCTTGATGAAATGGCTTTTTATCCTATTTAATTACCTAAGTAGCATGAAAAAAAACAAACTGCGCAGCAATTCCCGTGCAGCACTAAAAGTCATGTTTGCCCTAAAAATGATTCATATTGCCTCCATAAAAACCTCATTCTCCACGACTGATTTATGTAATTTCAGTTACTGTCATTTTACATTATCAGGGGGAAGTGCTAAAATTGATCTTTAGCCACTCCTCTGGCCCCAATTGATATTTCCGCCTTTTTAATTTCTGGCTCATAAACGCAGCCTTTGCACTTTATATGCTCCATTCGTTTTATCCCACTAAACACACAACTCTAATCCTATCAAAGGCAAAGAATATTCCAGAAAGGCCAATAGTGGAGGCTTAAGAAGCGAGGGAGCTGAGCATTAGTATTCATGGAATTTCTTTGGCGAGAACCTTAATTTTTAGGGAAAATGATCTCATGAAGCTGATGGAGCTTACGTAAACAAACGGTGGGAGTCCCCCCCCCAAAAAAAAAATAATCAGAGGGTGATGAAGTCTGAAGGTCAGCTAAATGCTATAAAGAGCAAAAAGTTAAAGAGTTCATCCTGTCAGCTGCCTTTTATTTTTATTCAAAACTGATAAAGTGACTGTGTCTAAGGACCACCTGGACCAGCCTCCCTCCTAAATGCTGCACAAAAATCAAATTGACACGTAGAGTTCATCACTGTCCTAACTGTGGGTCGTTTAATTTCATAGTGTAGTGGTTTACACATTAACCTAACAAGCAAAAGATCCCCTGTTTGATCCTGGGAGAAGATACAAATCCCGTTTGGGATACGACGGGAAAGGTGTCAAGCAGACAAATCAAATATGTGGAGCTACTGGAACTGCGGTGGTGACTCCTTGCTAATAAGGGAGCAGCTGAAAGCTCTACATTACACTGAAATGCCACAAATTGTATTTACTGTTTGTTCAAATTACTTGGTTGGTTGATGACGTCTGCTTCTCTTTTTTCCCCTGCTGTTTAGCCGCGGCTCTCCTCCTTTTCTCTACTCCTGAGTAAACAAACACCAAAGCAATAAACAGGAAACTGAATGTAAATAAGTTATATTGTCAAGTGAAGATGTGACTCTTTTTACCTTTTGGGCCTCATCAATAATTCATATTGACAAAACTGTTTTACTGGATTATGTAATAAACTTAGCTGACAAAGAAAGTCAAATATTTTCTTTACAGAATGGTCTAAAAAAACCCAAACCTTTACAATAAATTTAAGGTGAGTAAATGAGTTCAGAAGGCATGAGAGAAGTAGGCAGGCTGCAAAGTATTTTACTGTATATGTTAAGCATCCTACTTTTTTCATTGTAAACAATGCAAAAGAAAACAAAGAAAAAAACTGAGATTTGCTCATTGTACAAATTGTGGGATTCTAAATATTCTCTAAATCATGTGTTATGAGTGACACAATGTAAGTATTTAGAAAAGGTATTCCTTTGGGGAGCTATAATAAGCTCAACAAATGTCTCAGAAGTCACTGTGTCCCACTATATTCTGTAATATATGACCAATATATGACTACATGACGGCTTTGGAACACCAAAATCAATAGATGTGATTGTGTGTGGGCGGTGCCTCCTCACAGCAACGCTGCAGCAGCCTTGCCTTTCTGAAATAAAGATTATAAATCAATTGGCTTAAGAATGACACTAAAACTAACGTAATGGGAAAGAGGTCCTTAGGGGACGTGTGAAATAGTTCAGTAAATGTCAGGCTTATTCCCATTTCACATTCACAGCTTTGTATAAATGTAGTCTTATGTGTGGCAGCAGAACAGAGGGTGATGGGGTCATAATGAGTAGCCATTTACATTTTGAGTATCAAGAACAAACTCAGGTATCTTATGATGATGGCAGTTTTGACCTGCTGCAGGGAACCACATAGAGCAGGGATGTCAAACTGACTTTACATCGGGGGCCACATTACAGCACGCTTTCATCTTAAGTGGCCTGAAACCGCAAAACTCTATTTTCTGTCAGTGTAAAGAGATTTAACTACACATTTAATCCCGTTTAAAAGAAGCTACATTTCAACAGTATGTCTCAGTTTTCCTATGTGATGAAATAACGCTGATGTATTGAATGAACGAAATCTGTCAGCACAAATAAATAGAAATGACAGAAAACGTTCTGGTACCTCACTACCATCTCCTGCAATTACAATTACAAGAGAGTAATTCATAATTAATGAATCATAAGAAATATTTGTAATATTGAAATTTCTGTTATTGTTTATCTGTTACGTTGGTGTCATAGGAATGGCTATGGAGGAGGTCTGCCCTTCTTGATCATTTCCAGAGCTGCCCAGTGGGCCGGATTGAGGTATTGCTGGGCCGATTCTGGTCCCCAGGCTTTATGTTTGACACCCCCAACATAGAATATTATTAGTAAGTTTGTTTTCATTTTTCCTGGTGACATTTGACACTTTTCTCTTATCTAGAAGGACAGGCAAAACCACTTTGATGTAACAAGAATTTTGGGATTCAACTGCACAGGCATGCAATGCAAAGGTTGCTCTGGGTTATCACTAACTGTGATGGACAGTGACAGTGAATTAAACATGATTACCTTCCCATTCGTTGACTGGGGTGCAGCTAATGCCTCTAAAAGCACGAGGACGTCTCTAAAAACAAAGGTGCTTTAGTTTGTGTGGGATCTCCACCAACAATTACACACACTGATATAACTCTGGAAGGCTATTTGGCTTTTTAATGGGAGTAATAAAGATACCGTGCGAAATGCATCAGCCTTGATTTAATTTTCCGCGTCTGATCAGTTGCACAGCTATTATTTCACAGCCACGAGTGACATTTTGACAGTGTAATTTCTACCATTGTTTAAAAAGTGCCTTAGCAGTGTCAAGAGCCATCCGAAGCTAATGAGCCCGCGAGATAATTTGGGTAATTAGTCACTCTATACTCTTTGAGTGCAGAGCCGCTAATTACTTTGAGGAACGATAATGTGCCCTCAGGGGAGCAGTCAGACATTCGTAAAGTCAATGGTATCAGTCAAAGAGCTAATTTAGATTCATTTCTGATATTTTTATCCAAAGGCATAAAATGAGCCGTGGATCTTCAAACATTGCGAATTCAAATTTAACTCTGTTTGTTTAAAATGTTACAGATATCCTCATTTAGAAACTATGACACATGAATTTAGTTCCCATTACACAACAGTAATCCGAGTACACCAAAGAAGATCGCGACCCATCTCCTGTCCGTTTACAGTGATGATGAACTGCTGAGTCACAGGATCATCCAGCAGCACTTGTGTGAGTCAGCTCATCTTAACTGCTTGTTTTTTTTCTTATCAAAGTGATGCTTAAACTTTGCTTGTATTACACATTCTGCTTTCTCTGCATACCAACACTTTGCGCTTTAATACAGAATCAATACATACCAAAATGAGTCCACATTACAGAAGTGCGTGGAACAATAAAAGAAGAGCAGGCGGTGCAGCAGATGGGATTGTTTCATACGCTGCTGATTCACTGTAATGGGAAGAGTGAACATCCACGTCTTATAGCCTGATGCATGAGTCTCACAACTCAAACTGACAAGAGGACAGCGAGAAAAGAACGTCTTATCATTATGGCTATTTCTTCTCAAAACCCGTTCCCGTTTTTATTTAACCGAAGCTCCTGTTTGTTGGAGGTTTACACTGCATAAAATGATCTTAAAAGCAATCCTGATTAAGAAAACAGAGGAATTAAACATCTACAAAAGTGAGAGGAATGTGTGCAAGAGGGATGAGAGAGACAAAGATGTGTTAGTCAAAAAAAGTGCGTGCCTGAGATGATGCCCCTGCTAATCAGGAAACTGTCAGAAAAATAAATGTAAAGTGCAGGCAGACAAACCGGTCCACTGCTCTTATGTTTTGTTATACATCACCAGTGCTGAGGTGAGGTGCAGCGTGTGCTTTTGATGAAATGGGGGGAGCACTGCTGCACGTTTGCACCAAAAACACATAGAAGCTGCAGATTCTTTCTGTGGTTACTCAGTTATATAAACGTGTGTGTCACTCTGCAATGAATTTTAAGCAGGTTCATTTAAAAGCAGCACAAACTGTGACACGTGTTACTGTTTAAAAGGCCACATTAAACTGCTTTCCACTCTGAGTGAGAATCCACATCAGCGTTTTCTTGCACAGGATCACAGAGTTACGGAGAACAAAGAAAGACTTTTTGCACATTCTGGGAACCTCTTTGGCCCAAATGAACTATAAAACTGAGTTACAGCCAGCACTCTGATTGAGCCTCCTCTCTCTATGGCTGTTCACACTCACACATTTATCTGACGTGACATAAGCGCCAACCTTCAGCTGCTATGGCTGTGTTAGTGAGTGACTTTGTCAGTCATTTTGGCAGCCGCTGTTGCTGATTCATGTCTCTGTCTTTCAGCAGAGCAGTTTGCACCCGCTGACAAAATCAAGTTACACGACATCAGTCCAATGACAGCTACCACTGCCTTTGGGCTTCATTTTAAGATTGTTCTTAATTGCAGGTGATGATCCTAATCGACCTGATGCTGACACATAGTTAGTCACCTGTGATGAAGTGCATCCCAAGTGGAAGATAATGACATTATTAATATGCTGGAGAATACTCACTTTTGGTTGGGTATTAATCCAAAATTGAGAAAAATTAGACGGGTACTCTTAAATGCATACGCAACATTTCTTTTGACATATGAAAACAACGACAGTCTAAATGAAAAAAAAATCAGCTCATCAGATGACGGCTGACATATCTTAATTTGATCTGGAGCAAAACAGCTGATTGACTGATCAAAACTGCCAACGTGGCATGACTGAAAGGCTAAACATCCAACTCTGAATCTGCTGATTCAATTTACTTATCACATCACTATGCCTTGAAAATGAGGAACATATTAAACAGTTGAAGAAGTGAAAATTTATCATTTAATATTAATTGAGATACAAGTTGATGAACAGCAGGATTAAGCACAGAAAAAACACTAAAAATACCAGAGTTGAACAGACAACATCCATTGAGGAGACACTTTAATAAGTATATTTTAAGGATATCTTGCTAATACTGCGCTGGAACCCCTTTTGCCTTCAGAACTGCCTTAAGTCTTCAGGGCATTGATTCAACAAAGTGCCTGTGTGAATTGTAGCCTCGGTTTCCTGTCCTTAGCTGACAGGAGTGCCACTCAGTGTGGTCTTCTGCTGTTAAAGCAGAAGATGCTATTCTGGATACCTTGGTTGTAATGAGTGGTTACTTGAGTTACTGTTAGTTTCCTATCAGCTTGAAGAAGCCTGACCATTCTCCTCTGACCTCTAGTATCAATAAAGCATTTTCACCCAAAAAATACTCACTGGATATTTTCTCTTTTTTGTTCTACATCAGGTAAATCAGATGAATTTCTCCCAGTGAAATAAGCTTTGATGAGAAAAGCACGGTGAAGTGGACTTTACATAATTAATTATAGACAAAGCTCATTATGGTTCTTGAACATTTTTTGGTATTCTTAAGGGAGGAAGTAGTGATGATAGTGGTAATTTCAGGAGCTGATGGAGCGCTACATTATACTTCTGGCTGATAACGCAGGTGTGTCAATGATGACGTGCTCTTCAGATCAGACGGTGACTAATTCCACATAGATGCAGTTTCCATTTATCTTTGTGCTGAAGTTGCAGGCCCGTGTGCTTCTCAGAGAGCGAAGATGCGGAGGTGGGATGACAAATACAGCACAGTATGAGAAAGATGGATGATGCGTAAAACCTGAGGCTGTGAAATGTGTGAGTGAGCACTGAACAGGAACAGTGATTACGACCTTCAGACCGCACCCTGAACTCAGCTGTCCATCACGTCTAAAAACCACGGAAACGCTTCAGTGAGTGGGGCATCAGGTGGACCAAGGCTCCCTGTTCTTTTCTCAAAACTCAGTTACAGTTCATGTTATAGTTTCATTTGCCAAATAGTTGGGAGGCTGAGTAAAATACAAATAAAGACAAAACACAAGAAAAATATAAGCTCATTGTGAATTTGATGCTTGCCAAAATATTTTCTGTAGTGTTGAGACAGACGCATGTTTCCATTTCTATCACCTCTTTGTCTTTGAGGACCAATGGGACCAAATGCTTTTATTTCTGAAAATAAAATGTTTACCCATTCTTGCTTCATACAGGATTTTAGTCAGGAAGAGTCAGGAAGTAAGACTTTGCCCAACAGGCAGTTTGTCTGCACGGTGGCATATGTTGCTTCAAAGTCTGTATACCATATCACTTCACAGGTCCCTCAGTGAAGTGAGTTTTACATCTCCATCAACTTAAAAGGTGTTGACCAAGAAAAATCAATACATCAAGCTTGTCTTAAATTTGCAGCAGCCCACATGGACAAGCTCAATGCCTTCTGGAGAATTATTTTATGAGCAGATGAGACAAATATTGAGCTCTTAGGTCAAAATAGAAGGTGAGGCTTTCATTCCTAAGAGCACTGTACCGGCTGTTAAGCATGGTGGTGGTAGCATCATGCTCTGGGGTTGCTTGCCAGTGGTCCTGGTACATTACACAAAAGGGATAAAAAAATTAATAAGAAGATTAACTCCAAATTCTTCAACTTCACCTTGAAACAGGTAGATAGTGGAGTCTTAAACACAGTTGGGTTTTCCACCAGGACAGAGATCCCAAACACACATCAAAAGTAGTTTAGGAATGGACAAAGCAGGCTAACATGAAACTTCTGAAATGAACTTCCAAAAAAGAAACAACCCTTTTGGAAATTTGTGGATTATGCTTAAAAGCTGTGACCATGTAACAAAACCAACCAATTTGAATGAACACTGTAAGGTCCACCAAGAAGAGTGATCAAATATTCAGCCAGAATTATGCATAAAGATTCGTGAAGTGTCTGGCTGAGGGGCAACTTTGTTAAAGGACATTTAATATTAGTGCAGGTGTATATATAAAATATTAGTGCAGGTGTATATATAAAATATTAGTGCAGGTGTATATATATTTTAGCCTGGGTGCATGCTTCTGAATGTCTAATTGCACTCTCACTTGTTGGAGATACACTACAGAATGTGTTTAAACTGGCCCCTAAACAGACCCGTTAAACGTCATTTCTGTTCCATATGCCATCTTGTATTTCAAAGTTTTATACTACAGAGAAACCCACACAGATAGTAGGAGTGTGTGAGCTGTAAATTGGATTGTACTACACTATGCCGAGCGCTGCAGACCTCTGATGAATAAGATTTATTTTCTGTTAGTTCTGATTTTCTGCTCTGTTTGGATAATGTCAATAATTCCACAGCAATATGCAGCAGAGGCAGAGACTGACCTTGAATTTACCTTCAGAGCCTGGATTTAGAAACTTGTTTTTATTTTTTTTTGCATCAGATCAAACACACTGGGGAAAAAACTTGTAATCTGTCGCTCTGCTCTCTAAAATGCCATATTACTCGACAAACCCATAGACCCAAGTGAGATTTGAGCTGATAGGCTATTTTCTTAAAAATTCTTCATTGACCAGCTCTTTTTCAGCCCACTCAAATCTTTAACACTATTTTCTCAGACCACATGGTGGCAACAGTGTCTCATCCTATCAAAGGCCAACTTTAATACAAAAGGAATTAACATGTGTTCTTCCTGCTGGCCAAAAAAGTTTTGCTTTAGGTGTTACTACTGAGGATGACTCATAGAAAGAGAAGAAGAAAAAATGTTTAAAGCTTCCCGAATTGAACTCTCTTCATGCTCTTAATGCATGAGTCACATCATGGGCACTTGTCAAATTAAAATGGAAACCACATAGAGACAATAGAAAGGACAATAGACATGAAGGGATCTTTTCTGTTTAAACTGGTGATTCATTAATTGTGTACCTGTAGATACTATTGATTTCTGAATGCTTTTTTAAAGGTGCTTTTAAGATATAATAATTGTTTTTGAGCATCAAAAGCTGTGCTGTGATAGAGCTTGTGTTTTTTTAAATGGTGGGTTAGTACTGTCGCCTCATAGCAAGAAGGCCACTGAAAGAGCTGCTCAGTGCTGTCAGAGTCTCCTGCATGGGGTGGGAGATGTTGTCCAACAGGGATGACAGCATAGCCACCATTCTCCTGTCACCCACCACCTCCACTGGGTCCAGAGGGCATCCTAGAACAGAGCTGGCCCTCCGGATCAGCCTGTTCAGTCACTTTCTGTCCCCAGCAGAGATGCTGCTGCCCCAGCAGACCACACCGTAAAAGATGGCTGAGGCCACCACAGAGTCATAGAAAATCTTCAGGAGTGGTAATCTGAACACTTATTGTACTTCATGTGATGTGAAAGCAAAGAGAGAAATTATCATGACAAGAAACAAAACAATACTATATAGAGAGGTTTGAGGTCCTTTCATGGGCAGACACATTCTCTCTTTTCTTTTGCTTTTTATACTAAGAAAAATCAGTCTGTAAACAAAGTAAATAAAAAAAAAAACAGTAGGTTTTCTAGAATTAAGTAATTATTAAGTTATAGATGTAAACAACTGAATTATTGTTGGTTTTGATTAATGTATAATTTGATTGCTTTAAACATAATAATGTTTTACCAGGAACATTACTGCCAGCTCAAATGTCAGTTCATGACATTTATTTACATTCGAGTGTCAGGATCTGGTAACACAATGCTTTGCATCGTCAGAGACTACATTCAGTGTCATGGTCTTAATTATTATTTAGTCCGCTTTCTTTCTTTTTTATATATTAGTCACATCTTCTTCTTAAAAAAAACTTTTTTCCCCTTTTCATCCTGCTGATCTTCACATCCTTTGCCATCTGACATTTAGATTTGCGATTATGCTGCTTTGTCAAAATCCAAAACTCTGTTTAATGTTTGAGCAGCTTTGGCCCTATGATGTATTATCTGTGTCAGATCACGGTCATTGTTCTAAAAAAGCAACCTCTGTAATCGGCAACAAGCCTGTGCATTCACTCAATTTAAAATACAATACTGCAATGCATTTAGTAACAAAATACAGCAATACGGTAATGCAGAATGGCAGTAACAGAATTCCAACAAGCTTGAAAGTCAGTATTTAGCATGACTATCTTTAGTATTCAACACAACCTGAACTCTTAATTTTCTATGTATGCTTTCATTGCATTGGCAGTGTGTTTGGGATCATAGTCATAGCTGGTAAATTAAGTTGTTGCCAATCAGACGCTTTCCAGATGGTTTTGCCTGGTGGATCAAAATCTGATGGTAATTTTCTGTGTTCATAATTCCATTGATTTTGAGACAATCCCCAACACCACTGGCTGAAACTGCTACAGAGCCTCCAGCGCATATAACAGATGGCTGTAAACAATCACTTCATATATACTGACAGACTTTAACAAAAAAATTCAAATGTGGATTCAAAAGTCCTGTTGCCGCTGATTTTCACCTCAGTTCTGAAAACTGAAAAACAGCCATTTCTCCCTGTTTGCCTTCCTTAAAAATGGCTTCTTGACAGCCGCCCTTCCACTGAGACCACTTCAGTAGAAGGATCAACTGTAGGTCCAGGTACAGCTCTTAGGTCCTATGTCAGATCTTAACTATGTTTTCCCTGTTTACCAAGAACATCAACATTGATCTCCTTCCTCTTTTGTCGTCCACTTGTCCAGTTTCCTTAGATTTTTTAAGGACACACTGCACACCAGGCTTTGGTTAAGAACTCTGTGACAACCAACTCTTTGTTGGTAATGGGAAAACACTGTAAACGATCTTTAAATGGTCAGACATATTTGAGTTATATTTTCACATATATATGTTTTAAAATATTTTGGTTTTGGTTTGATTTTCATGCTTTTATTTTGAAACAGGAAGCTGTAGCGAAAGGCTTGGAAGTAACGTAGGTTAGATAAAAAGAATGCCTTAAGCAGAAATAAATGCGCATTACCTGTGTTAACAAGTACCTGGCAACATATTCTGATTAAGATACATGATATAAAGTGTAAACTTGATGTGTATGTTATAGTTTGTGTGTGTGCAGGATAAATGTGTGTCCCCTTAATATTTACATTTATGGCGGTAATATTTTGCATTTTTTGATTTTTGTAAAGAAATTTTAGGGTAATTTTTTTTGTTCTTGAAAAAAATCATAGGTCAGTGTTAATTGCCAACGGACAAAAAAACATTCTTCTACAAAGGATCCAATACGCAGAAGAATAAAAGCCAATGTCCAAAGAGAAACTTTGAAAGCCCGGGGAACTATTGCTCAAGACCACTTAAGGAAAAAAAACACAAGAAATTGTGGCTCCGTGTAAGCAAAACATAAAAAAATAAGGGACGGCTCAAGAATTTTGCACAGCACTAAATCTCCACCTTGAAGCTAAAACTTTAAAGCACCACATATAAAAAAGATCAAAGTTTAATAGTTTGAGGTATACTTTAAATTGCCTTTGGTCCTAAGATTTTGAACGCACCGTAAATCAGTAACAACCAAAATATAGCTACTAAAGATGGATCCAGAGTTTAAGTACCATGCTTATATTTGATTAAAAGAATAACTGAGGATTTTGAGAATTATGCATGCTTTCCAGATCAATATCATATTCATATTTTTCTGTTAAAAAGCAGGCAAGGCAATCAGTGGAGACTCCAGGAACTCTTTGCCCCCCAGCAAAGAAAACGCCTGGCACATAACGTGCAGTGAAACCACTTTGATTTTTCAGAGAATCAAGTAAATTAGACACACTGTGTTAATAAGTGAGCTTTATCAGTATGGATAGACCCCCTTTTTTATTACCTTTGGACAGAGCCAGGCTGTCTGTTTCCCCCTGTTCCCAGATTTTATAGTGAGATAAGCTTCTCAGCTCCTTGCTGTATCTTGTTATTTAGGGCAGAGATATGAAGTTTTATTGATCTTCTTATCTAATTCAGCGTAGTTTCCCTAAATGTCAAACTATTTAAGGACAATAATCGCAGGAACTCTGCTGCAGGACTAACAGGCGCACGTGTTAAGTCTAATTTTTAATGCAAGGGTCAAAATAAAACTTTGCTTTGCTTGAAACAAAATCATAATAAGACTTTTAAAAAGCCAACCAAACAACAACGTCAGTACCATTTAAGAAAGGGATGTGGGGAGCTTTTAACTCAAACAGGATTATTTTTCAATTGTGTTAGATTTCCAAACAGCAGCATAAAAGTGTGGGAGAGTGGATGTTATATAGGAGTGGGTGATAAGAGGTGGTTCAACAAACTTAAGCAACAGATGGTTTCAAAGATGGTTTCTTGGCATTCTAAACTCCTGATAGAGCGGGAACTCCTCACTGGCTTTCTGAACCTTTCACAGCAGTTCGTCGTTGTCAGTATGGCCGATGGGAAGTGTGGGGTAGATGAGACTTGAAAAGAAGAGCAGCTGATTACAAAAGTTCTTGGTGCTTGTTAAAGTTCGTCTCACAGGAGATTATAACTTACTAAAAGCTTTGCATGTGAACTGGAACTTGAGACGAGGGTTTTTCCTCTTGTTTATTCAAACCCTGTTGCAGGAGATTCTCTGTGTCAGTCTGCACTATTGATTAAAACTGAAATCAGGCTCCGGGCACATCCAGATCATTTTGACTGGATATGTCTGGTGGGGCACATACTCAAGCTGTCATAGTAATGCAGACTCATGATGTGCAAGCTGGCAGGAACTAATATGTTAAAGATTCTTTAGTTAAGACACATTACATCATACAATTTTTAAGCTAAAGTTAAAGTTGGATTTTGTTTCAACCAAAGTGCTTAGATTTCTTTCTAGACATTCACATCCATGAAAATTGGACTCGCTGGTTTGAGAAGTTCTGTTGGCAGCCTACGTTTGACCATATTCCCACATTAGCCTAAAATTTCAGCACCAGAGACTGCTGCTTGCTGCAAGATAAATGCTGGAGCTCAGTGGGAGAGAAAAGTATAATAAGATTCTGATATAAACATAAATATAAATTTTTAAAGACTTTTGTCCCCTCTTTGCTTTGAAATAAGATAACTCTTACACACCTATCTAAATAAAATCACCTGTGAAAATAAGTACATCCCACAATTCAGTAGCATGTAGAAATGAGCATTTCAGTCAGGTTGAGGTCTGGACTTTGACTGGGCCATTGAAACATCTTCATTCTTTTCTTTGTCACTCTGTTGTAGATTTGCTGCTGTGCTTGGGATCATTGTGTGTCTGTTTGTGTTAGCCCTGTGATTTTTTTGTGAATTTTAGCCAAACTTTACCTCTCACACAGATGGCCTCACATTTAATTCCTGTAGCTCCAAAATAAGCTAAAATCATCACCCCTCCTTTGCTGCGCTTGACAGCTGATTATAACGTGTTTGTGCTGATATGCTGAGCTTGGGTTTTGCCAAATTTGATGCTGTGGATGATGGCCAGTAGGGATGGGAATTGATAACAATTTTGCAATTCCAGTTCCATTATTGATATCACTTATCAATATCACTTATCGATTCTCACAGTCCAAGGAATTGGACTACTGGGAACCGGTTCTCTCCACTGCTCTGCTTCTTGGATGGCTCACCCCTCTCCAGAAACCCTCTAAGAAATTCCAGCTCAATTTCCAGGTCTTCACTCTGGCCAAACACTACCCTGTTTTCTCTTCTCTGGCAGAAGTCCTGTCCTTGAAAGGCACACTCTACCTGTTCTAACCCTGTTGATTCCCTACACAAGTCTAATGAAACCTTTAAATTGTTCATTACTCCTTTTGATAGATGAAGCTTTTTGTGATTTTTGCAATTTCTCTGAGCATTGCTTGGTTTGACCTTGGGGTGAATTTGCCAGATTCACCACTCTTGGGAAAAATGTTGCATTGTGTTAACACACACCTGAATGCTCCAGACCTACAAACTGCTAAAAAATCTGCTTTTATAGAGATGCTCACACTTGCTGATGGCCATTTAATGAAGTGCATTTGATTAGGAGCACCTGACTGCTACTTACCCTTCGTGGCTTCCACCACGACAATGTACTTGGTTTTTCACAGGACCGTAGCTACTCTCTTTCTTCCAGATTCTGACAATAGAGAAGGAAGACGAATCGTTTTTATCCACCACTGTCTACAGTAATTATTTAAAAAGTTCACTGAAATACAAACCCTTGTTGTTGTACTTTGGATTCTTCTCCATCTCTTTCGTGAAATAACAAAGTTTATGAGTTTTGCATGGATTAAGTGCTGCACAGACAATTGCTTATTCATTGCTGAAGCACAGAGTTATTGCAGTAAAACTGAACTGAACTGACGTGGGTTACCGAGCCTACTTTTGATGTCTTGAGTCAGATGCTGCAATCGTCTTCTCATCACATCGGCCAGGAATAACTTTGAGCTAATTAAAGAATTATAAAACAGCACAGAAATGCTGTTAAACAGAGATCATGCAGATTTGGGACATTGTGGGAGGAATTTTAAAGCATGCTAATTTCTCCAGAGTGTAATAAATGTTTTATCTCTCCTCCAAGATCAGCAGATACCGTCTGATGTCAGACACGTTGCTCTCACGGTTTAATGAGGCTGCTTAAGATGACTGTGAAGATAATTCACTTTAACACCTCATCGCTATTGATTCTAATAGGGATGAATTGTGTTCCAGATTTCCTGTTTTTCTTTCTTTCTTTTTTTTCTCATGGATGTCAGGAGATGAAAACAACTAAGTAGCCTTTCCTGCCTGTGCAAAAACAATAAAGACAGTGAGACAGCAGCGTTCACCTCATGACACAACAACTTCTGTGACTAAACGCATTCGTCATATCTAACCTGCGTGCAACGGAAATAACATTGCTCACTTCTAAGGCCAATTAAGAAAGAAAATGTCATTGTTAGTTTTCATGCATGCTGAAGAATTTGTATACTGCACATTTGAATGGTCCTACGTGAAAAGAAATCTCAGTATGTTTGAAATTAAACGAATGTTTTAGTTTGAATATTTTATAGCTTACTAACCATGCAAAAAACTGATCAATTAAATAACAGAGAGGATGTTTATCCTAACGGTGTTGAACATGTCATAGTCAGAACTGCATTGTTTTGGGCAAAGTTCTTTAGTCTAAGGTCAAGAATGATGGCACACGAAGCAATAGGTGATTTTTCATATAAATCAGTGGGTGAGGCTAACATGTCTAACATCTTCGCCATCTTTCGCCGTCAGCTCTTACTTCCTTTTAGTTGCTTTTCTGTGTGCACACAAACATATCCCGCTACAGACATTTTAAGCTATTCATTAATATTTCTAATCAGAGAATATGTACTTCTCATGAACATGGATGTATTCTGAGATGTTCATTCAATTCCAGGATAGGTATTTTAACCTAAAGTTGGAGGATTCTTGTAATGTAGTGTCCTTCTTCAATATGAGGGAATAGGCAGTTGAAGATGGCGTGCTCATGCACTGATTTATTACATTTACACATTTGTATCTGGTCATAGATTACAGTTTTTGTCATGGCATATTTTTTCTATGTTAGCGCTGTAATGAATAATGTTGCATATTGATGACGCTGCCAGTCTCTCTGTGAATTATAAGCCACATGATCCTGACAGTTGGATAGTTTGGTGTCAAACCCAACCTGCAAACCTAGAAGAATGTAATTTATGCAACGTGGCGTATATATTTGATCGTAGAGGAGTGTTTACACCAAAGGGAAATGTGGCATATTAAAAATAGACTACACAGTCACGAGTGATACCTCTGGGTGGAAGAACATGGTTAAATGTATGTATGCTTGGAAAGGGAATTTTACATTCGATAAGAGAGTAATGTTGGTAACTCTAGTCTGGAAAGCCTCACAAAGCAGCAGGTACAGAAGACACCTAGCTCAGTGCATGGTGCTGAGCTAGGTGTCGTGCAAGTTGATTGGCTGATTTAAATCCTCTCAAGAAAGAACTTTGAAAAGAGAAGAAAACTAAGCCATAAATGCCTAAATGCGTAAAGCTGTGATTATGGAAATTTCATTAGTTTTGCAGGTGCTTTGGCCATAAATATAGCCACTATAAGCACTTCTGAAAGATGCAGATTATAACAAAGTAGTTTAATACTGTCAAGGAAAACAAAGATTTCGTGTGGTAATAACCTGCAGTGAAAAGGATCACCAAACTGACAATAAGCCATGCTGAGTGGGACATGAATGCCTGAGCCAAATTTTGCAACAATACTTCAAATACCACAAATAGTTTTGGGTTTTTTGGGACTTTTAGGTTTTTTCTTGTTTATTTCCTTGTACCTGACACATTTTCCTTATTTTCCTTTTTCGCGTTGTTATTTCATGCCTTTAGTTTTGTGCTTCTGAAGATCCTCATGTTCATTCAATCAATCTCCTTTTGCAGTCTTATTTTACCACCAGACTAACATCAGCATCATAAAGAAGTGAGTTTACCTTTGACTCACTGTGAGGACTAAAGAGGGTTTTTTTTGCCAGCAAATCACACACGATTTAAAACTTACAACAAGTGGGGTTTCAGATTTGATCTGAATTACTAAACTCAAGTGACTGTCAGCAAGTTGGTGCACCAAACTTTTTATTTTTCTCTTAACAATGACTTTTTATTTTTAGTTATCAAAGCATTTGATGATTAAATGTTGAAGAACGTATACATACATCTCTCAAAAATGCACCCCTGACCTTTTCTAAGGATTGCAATCTTTTCCACTGTACAATTCCCTTTGGCGAAAAAGTCAGATTGTACAAAGGTCGCTGGGGTACCTAACTTTGGTACACCGGGCTTTAAACTTCAGAAAGAAATTGTATTTTGATTAGCATTCAGTATATGAATTATTAAATAAAATCTGTTCCTGATGTTTCACAGGTCAAAACAGAAACTTTGCAGAGGAATGGAGTTCTGTCTTTTCACTGCCTGGATAAAAGAAAAAAAAACAAAAAAACGCGTTCATTCTGCAGCAGAAATATGTTGTGGTTATCTTGGGCATATTGTGTTTATGCTACAGTGGCTCTCAAGAGGCGTCTGTATGCTTGCTTGGGCAAACACAAAGCTGTCTGTGGTGAAGAGCAGATTTCAGAGAGCTCATTTTTCACATTCCTTGCTGAGGATAGAAACCAGACCAATGAGTCCTAAAGATGAGACAAAATCTGACTGGTTAAATACGTCTTAGTGAAGACATTTCTTTAAGGGACAGATTATTCATAATTTTCAGTTAATAATCAGGATGCACTTATTTACTGAATTTGAGTTATTAGTTACAGAGGAGGTAAAAAAGCTCCTTAAGGAAATGGACTCATGTTACAACTAAATGTGACCTTCCTGAGCTGGGAGGTCATTCTGTCTCCAATGAGCTGTAAGAAGAAAATTCAAGGCTGAGCATCACATCAGTGAGTACTGCAGATACATGGTGCTGGGGTTAAATATGGTTAAAAGCTGCCTCCTTGGACCTGTTGCAATGTCTGCCAGGAACCAGTCTTTGAAATGGATATAATCAGTTGAAGAGAACTTCAAGACAAGGATGTATTTATTTAATCCTTGACTGTTGTTGAAACTGGCTTTATTCCCTCGTTTTTTGGCAACAGTAGCGCTAGCCTTTACCACAAACCTGGCTAAAGAATTGCCAATTGAGTATAATTTTTTGATAAAATGTCATTCACAGAAAAAGACACAGTTTAAGAAGTAAATTTAATTAGCCCACATAAAAAAAAATCAATTGGACCCTAAAGAGGTCTAATTCCCATGTTGATTAAAAAATGCTGTAACTACAAGTCACAGACAGAGAACATGTCAGACTCCATTTACCACTGAGTGAAATACCAGCACCAAATCAAAACTCATATTAAAGCCAAATGTTTCCTTTTAAATAAATAAATGAATGAATAAATAAATAGATTCACTAAGTCATGAAGGACAAGTGTCTGCATGAATGCCTACTTGCCTAAATGCATTGAACAGGCTTACCTAATAAAGTGTCTGGAATGTGTACATTCATGTTTCACCATCTCAATGTGCAGCAAGAAATGTGTGTCTTTTATATCCGATAAGGGCTGTATCGTTCATCCAAACGATATTACCATCTTTGCACTGAAGGTTTTTTGTACTGGACACCTACTGTAAAGCACCAGCCAGGAAAAAAAAGGCCATACTTAGTCTTTAAACCTGGAATGAAAGAGCTTGAGTGTGCATAAATAACTTCAGCTCGACTGTCTGGCTGCTTGGTGCGCTCCAAAGCCAAGAGTGGCCGTTTTCAGTAATGAACAAAGGCGAGCTCGCTATTCGCTGTGCCAAGATGTGTCGGCACATTTGTGGCCATTCTAATGGCACTACTTAAACTAAATGCAGCTTTAGACAGCTGACTCTAATAATAGCTTATGGAGGCTACTGAAAGGGGAAAAAATGCTTAACTTTGCTGGTTCTGACAGCAAAGCAATAACCCTGAGCCCATGACCAAAAAAATTCATTAAGTATCTGGCAGTAATTCAATTATCTGGATTTGATTCACTTACTAATGAGATGAAATGTTTCGATATTATTAACAGACGTCCCAAAACTCAAAGCAGATCTGAAAATGACCCTAGCCATATTAGGGGACATGCTAGTGCAATGGATATACGAACAGGCTAAAAATAGTAAGTGAATGAAGTCTAAAGTCTCACAAAGCATCAAGCAAATTACAAAGCACCTTTGAATCAACAGACAATGAGCACTAATGTACCTATTGCTAAAATAATAGCTATGTCATTCACTAAAGATGTAGCTTTCATCTTTCTCAGCAGGGGTATCAAAGGGACCAATACTCAACCTCTAATCGCACCTTCTTGCCCTCCGATTCACTGAAATTGCCCATAAAATTTCTTTTCTTCTTTACCATTTTTCCAAGGCACTTTTCCCCCTTTGATCGCACTGATGTGAGCTTGGACTTATGGCTAGCAACTTGTAAGATTTTCTGAAGTCTCATGTATAATTGTGGTTCTTTACATACAATCATCATGGGCATGAATGCCATGGTGATTCTGGGCTTTTAAGGATTTCTTTGAAGGTTTTTTTTTTTCCATCAGAACAATATATTATACATATGCTCAAGTTACTCTGACGTGTCGGCACTTTTCCAAGGTCTGGAAGAAGAACCAAAGACAAGTACAAATTGGTTAGGATGTTCAGGAACAACACGGTAACCACAAAGGCTCAAGCTTGCTATGAACTGGAAACTGCTGGAATAGCAGTGATACCACGGTGAAGTTTCACATTGCTGTTTTACATTTTACAAACCTACAAAGTGTCAAGCATGGTGGTGGTAGCATCATGTTCTGGGGCTGTTTCGCTGGAAGTGGATGGAATAAAGAAAGAATTTCACCTTTGATCAACAGCTAGATGGTTGAAACTTGGACACAGTTGAGTGCTCTGACAGGACAATGATCCTAATCACAAATTAAAACTGATTTTAAAATGGATAAAGTAGTCTAACATTAAGCTTCTGAAATGGCCTCCCCAAAACCCCAGCCTCGACCCTACTGAAAATTTGTGGACTTTGCCAAAATTAGAGTGCAACAGTAAAGACATCATGCTGCTGTAACAGCAACGCAATATATATTTCGTTCCAATATAATGGAACAAGTATTTTCTTTTAGTTTAAAATCACAGTTTTAAAATTTCTTTTTGCAATCACATCATAAGGCAGTAGTTTAATAAAGACGCACTTCATGCATGTTGTGTGATCAAACCAATTTTGCAGAGAACTTAATTGAACCTGCTTTCTAAAATCCTACGTGAGCACTTTAAAAATGTAAATGATCAAATGAGTGAGAGGCTGAAGATGCTCACTTGATTGGTTTTACTATTCGGCAATTACAAGGCTCTATAAAACCCAGGGTTCATTTACCTGTGACATGAATGCTCTTATAAAGTTACCATGTGACCATGAAATATGACATAATTTACGTGGAGAGCTTAGAAGCGCCATCCCTCTTTGAAGTTCAATTAACATGCACAAGTCAGGGAATGGAGCAGTGCAAAGGGCACAATGAGATGCTATGAATGAGAGTTTAATTAACTAGGCTTGCCTGCTTAAAAGAAATGCCTTGTTATCAGTTATTTTATACATAGTAAACTTCCTGTGTTTAAGTGTCTGCCATCCCCTGTATACAATATTCCAGGTTAACGTCAACATTTCTGAAGCACCAGCCAATCATGTTAACAAGAGTTATTTATTAAACACAGTGCCTGGTAGCATTTGCACCAAACACTGACAAGGCAATTTACACTTTATCAGCTACACCCTTATAGCAGTTTGACCCCTTCTGCCTTCTGAACTGCCTTAATTATTTATAGCATAGATTCAACTGGAAACCGCACATATGCTGGTCCATACTGACACGATAGCATCACACAGTTGCTACAGATTTGTCTGCTGCACATCCATGATGTGAGTCTCCAGTTCCACCCCATCCCAAAGGTGCTCTGCTGGATTTGGTGACTATGGAGTTTGCAGGAGTACAGTCAACTCGCAAAAATGTTCAAGAAGCCAGTCTGAGATTATTGCATTAAAAAGCATAAAAACATGTTACAAAGACAGCAGTGCAGCTTGGACCTGTGTAGTTTGGTTAACACAATAATCTCAGACTTCCCAGACATCCTCACCACCACACTGGACCACCTTTAGATGCCCCCTGCTCCTGGATCAAAAACGTCCTAACCAATCGGCCTCAATCAGTCCGACTTGACCCCTCGCCCCCACATTATAAATGGAGAACAGGTGGAATCTATCTCCACCTTCAGGTTTCTGCACACCAACATCTCCACTGACCTCACCGAGCGACCCACAACACAAAACACCCTGGTAAAGACGGCCCAATTTCCAGTTCATAGCTGACAGGAGTGGCACGTGGTGTGGTCATCTGCTGCTATAGCACATCGGCTTCAAGTTTTGGTGTGCTGTGCTTTTAGAGATGCTGTTCTGTATAATTTGGTTTTAATGAGTGGTTATTGTTGCCTTTCTATCAGCTTGAAACAGTCTGGCCATTCTCCTCTGAAATCTGGCATCAAAAAGGCATTTTTATTTAGCTGCATACTGCCGCTCACTGGACATTTTCTCTTTTCTAATCATTTTCTGTAAACACAAGAGATGGATGCCTCAGTAGGTCAGTAGCTTTTGAAATACTTAGACCAGTCCATCTGGCATCAATAACCATGCCATCTTCATAATTAAGCTTTTCTTCTCTAGTTTGCTCACTTTGAACTTCAGCAGGTTGTCATGTCTACATGCCAAAATTCTTGCCATGTAATTGACTGATTCGATTTTTGAGTTAACAAGCGGTTTAACCAGTGTATTCAATAAAGTGGCTATAAAAGCTTAAAGAACACAAAACACAGAAACATTTTTTTATTCAAAATTTCTTAAATATATCTACTGTAACCGTGAGAGACATCTACTCTATACCACTTTGTGCTACCAGATGCTACAGTGAGTCTGTGTAGCATTTAGCATTTTGTTTTTGCGCTAAACAATTGTTGTGCCATGTTTAGGTTGTGTTGTTCTTTTGCAGTCAATAGCAGAAAACTGGAAGTGCATATTTATTGACACAATTTTAAAAACATGCCACACTACACTCTGTTATAAACAGTTCAGCCAATGCCTCCCACAGCAATCCTAATATCTTACCTTAATATTCCCGCTAAAGCACTCACGGCAGTCGTTCTCACATACTTTCCTTGTTGCCATTTGTGTTTTATCACACAATAGAGATAGAAAGAAAGGCCCTTTTAATCAGGATCAGTTGTCAAGTTTACAAGCTGTTGCAGCACAGTGGTGCATCAGCTGCCCTTTTACTAAGCTGCTGCTCTCTGTGATACCACATTTAATGCAGCCAGTTGCAACATATAAAATCTAAAAATGCTGTGTGATGGTGAACAGAAGCATGTTGCATTCTATCAGCATGGTCCAAAACTCAAGAACACTTCGTGTTTACAGCAACAGCCATTCTGGAGAGTGGCGAATGAAGCTACAGCAGAAACACATGACACCGTTACACCACTGTGTTTTCCATGTTCAGCTTTTTCCATAAAGCTGTGCCAGCCAAAACTAGCCATCCTAAACATATTCGACAAAATGCAGTCACATGTCACCCCATATATCTCTCTTTCAGTGGTGCATGTAGAGAGCTTTAGCAGCTGCACATCTGACAGTGCTGCATAATGTTACCTCTTAGTGTTACCTCTGAGGTGACAGAATGTAAAAGGCACCTCCAGATTCAGGCCAGTGATAAGAGGAAGAGACTTGTAGCAGTAAATCACTCACAGTACTCCTCCTGTCATACCTGATATAAATGTTATTCCTTTAGATTTTTTTCAAAAGCAATTTAAAAAAAAAGATTTTGACCCTATGGCTATGGTCAAAAGATAAACTCTTTAATATAATAACACACAGGCAAAAATGGGAGGAGAGGGTAAATTGTAAAGTGTAAAGTGTAAATTGCCTTTTCAACACACTATCAGCTACAACCTTATAGTACTGGGTTTGACCCATTCTGCCTTCTGAACTGCCTTAATTATTTATGGCATAGATTCAACTGGAAACCATACATATTCTGGTCCATACTGACACAATAGCATCACACAGTTGCCACAGATTTGTCTGCTGCACATCCATGATGTGACTCTCCAGTTCCACCCCATCCCAAAGGTGCTCTGCTGGATTTGGTGACTATGGTAAGTAAGAGGGTTGTAGTTAGTGTTTGCTTTGTCCTGGTAAGCTAACAGCAAATTACAGTTTCAAATCAAAAATGAAAAATGAAAAAAATAAATACTTGTCCTGTGAAAATAGAGGTGTTATTATACGTATTATGCAGCAAGGTTATTATAGCTGAATAAAAGTAAAAGCCAAAACAAGATGTGAGAAAACATTTTAGTGCACTAAAATAAAGCTACAAAAATAGACTTTAAAAAATGAAAACAAAATAAAAGGATTTAGGGACATCTTGGAAAAGCAACTCAAATAAAATGAAAACACAGAGGAAATATCCCGAGCTTTAGTATTTGTTAGCTTGGTAAAAGTGTTATCACTATTTGCTCTAATGAGACGTTAACGGATGTGTTCATTGACACTCTGGATGTCTAAAAGACTGTGAGTCTGCTGTTTTTAAAAGGTTTGTGCTACTGTGACAACACACTGTGGTTAAGGATGAACACACCATGGTATGTGAGTTTTTGACCTTTAACAAATGAAATTAGTTTTTGCACAGTTGAAAATGTTTTGCGAATATTTGTGATAACCTACATAATCGGTCAACCTTTTCTGAGGTAGAGTGTTTCCTGTTTCATTCTGTGTTATGTAACACACACATGGAATGAAACAATGTAACATTTATCAATAAATAATTCAGAGTATTCATAACAAAAGATAATTAAATACCAAATTTAACGGTGAATAATTTAACGCGGTCTAATCTCATTTTAAAATGCTCAAATTGTGTACACAGTGAATCAAGGCAAACTAGTCCCTGATTAAAGTCTAGGGTTTTTATTGTGATATTAATATAAAGGCTCCTGCATTTAAAAATGAGACTATATTGATGTGTTTTTTAATTTTACCTGCATTGAAATGACTTCTGTGTTCAACAGCTGAGTTGAGGGTGTTGTAACAGGGATGCGTGTTGCATTTATAGGGAGACGCCAAATACTGGTTTTGTGTGTCTTGTATGTAAGAATTCGCAGTTGCTCATGTTTTATATCCACAAATAGCTCATAATGGCTGCATAATTAACTTTTATGATCAGATATGCTGGCCTCAGGGTTCGGTCATCACACTGAAGGTTGAAATGGATCCATCACAGGTTTTGGTTCTTTTCCATGGTGTCAAACGCAAATACTTAGGAGCTGTGCTTCCTGCACTTGTGTGTGAAATCTTCATATACACACCTAAATATAAAGTATTACTCAGGGTTTAAAAAGTAGATCTTTTCATAATAGTTCATTAATAATAATAAGTCTAATGTCCAAGGTTACGACACGTAATCAAAAGTATTGCTGTTTTAAATGAGTCATACTCAAATATATTTCTATATTTGGTTCCTCTGATTTGTCACAAAGGTTTGAGTGTTTTCATAAAACATAAAATAGCAATGCATTGCAGAAGATTTAACAGATGTAGTCCCATCTATAGATGACATATTCTTTTCAAAATGCAAAAACTTGGAAATAAATAGAAAGAAAAATTCAGAATGGAACAAGCAGGGTTTCGGTAAATCAGGGAAACACCGACACGTTAAGTGCAGAGGAAACGGACATTTACATGTGCATTGCCATAAATTGAATCTGTCCCTTGTGTCTGTTGACAGATATTTTGAATGTCTTTAAAAGTGGGCCCGACAATACCATTTCTCTGTAAAAAGGGATGTGAACACTCAAAGTGAAGTGCTTCTGACACAGATTTTAAGTGGCGTACTCAATGTGGAGCATTCACCAGTGTAAAAACATGTCATCCGTGAGTGATATGGCAGACATAGTGATGATTTCATTACATACAGGATACGGAAGCACATGTATAAGACAAAAAGCAATACATAAGGTTGTAAAATGAGAGAGTTTCTACTTATTTTTAACCACAATATAAAACAGTGTATAATATATTTAAGGAATAGATTCAACTGTGTAATTATTCAGCAAACAACCTCCAGCAGCCAATCACCAAATGGCAACATCTTAACAGTTACTAAAACATGAAAAAAATAAAATTGAACTTGATGTCAGCATCAGACCAACTGGTCAATGTCAGATCACCAAGTCAGCAATCACTTCTAAGTTAAACCGAAGCAGAACACATCATCACAGGGATACATCACAAATCCTTAAATATTGCACCCACCCCCACAACATCAACAATGTATGTTACTCCAACTTTATCACACCATAATCCTCATTGTGGAGAGGAGAACTTGTTTCAATGCCGCTGCTGATTTAACTTTTTTGCCCACAAAGCTTTAACTCCCAGAAACAGGCGGGTTTCATTTCTGAGAAAAAGAATGACATCTAATTCCCCTCGATTGCCCAGCGGGGGCAAACTAAAGCTGCTTTGAAAGGGCGCTGATCTAAAGAGCCTCTCTGTTCAGGCTTATTTTCTGGTTTTGATCCATCTTTTGGTCACAGTGGGTCTCTATGAAGGATTTTATACATTGTTTGAGTTGACTGACCGAGCGCTGTGTCCTCTGGGTTTTACTGCATGCTGCTCTAGTGAAAGAAATACAGCCATTTTCTCCTTGGCTTCTCTGAAATAAAGCTATATATATTCATATATTTGCATAATAATGCATCTAAGGTAAAACAAACACTGTTATTTTAGTGTCTTTTCATACTGACAAACTTAGTTTGCTGCTCTTAAAGCAAGAGGAGTTCCCACAAGGTATCTATGCAGTCCCTGTGAATGAGGGCTGTGTGTCTCATGCTGAATTCGGGTAAACTTGAGACCAAATCTTATTGGCACTGCCAGCAGGTGCAGGAGAATTTG
>VOQK01008543.1:2522-14733 GCA_015052645.1 Benitochromis conjunctus | reverse complement strand
TGCCCATCTCAAACTCAGGCTAACTGCAATCAGACAGATTGTAGGTATTTCCAAACTTTCACCAGTCTACTTTACAAACGCAGACACTTTGAAAAGATGAGGTCATGATTTTTCTCACACATGCATACAAGAGCACTAAATGGACAAGGTCCAGACTTCTTGTTAAACACACTGATGTTTGCCATCTTTGATCCCAAGCGCAAAATCTATTAGTTGTCCCTCGTAATAGACTGAAGACTAAGAGGGGGACAGAGCTTATTCTGTCTGTGCCAAACAGATAAGCTCTGTTTATCTGACTCTGTTGTTTTTTTAAAGTTCTTTTTTAACATGGTTCTCTGTTGATATTGTCTTAATTGTTGTCTGGCACTTTGTGCGTTTTTTGTCTATGAAACGCGCTATATAAATACTTTACTTACTCACTTACTAGTGGGTTCTACCATGTTTGGTCAGTTCTTCCTTCTAATCTAATTAGCTAAAGCTATCTGCACAGTTACTGCATACTGCTGCACATCATTTTGAGTGTATTCATTCTGAGATTTTCTTGTTGCTGACCTCCAGACGACGTTGTCTCTCAGGGTCCTCTTCATTCATGATCCTCTCCTTCTCTGCTCTCTTCTTCTCCTCCCGCCGTGTCTGGGCTGCCTCCTGACGCTGAGCGTGAGTCTGCTTCAGGAAGTTCTCCTCCACACGGGCACGGTTTTTATCAGCTTTCTGTTTGCCCTAAATATACAAGAATGATTAAAAAATAAACTTCTCTTTAGAAGCTAAAACATTAGTACACAGCAATAGTTTGTGCACTGTACACACCTCTCTGTTCAGACGAAGCTTCTTGACCTTATCGATGCTGTAGATCACCATGTTCATGAGAGGAAGCAGAGCGTCCATGTCTTTGGGAGAGGTGTTGCCCATGCCAGGCACTGAACATAAAATATATTAAAAAAATAAACACATCAGTGAAATCAAACGATGAGGTATAGTGACGATGTCCAACACAGTAGCAGAAATGCCATGCTCACCACTAAATGTAAACAGCAGTGTCTTCTTGGTCTCAGGCAGCTTTAAGGGCTGACCCTCCCTGAAGCATCAAATAAATCCATCAGTAGACAGAAATTCTTAACTATAATATGAAAAAGTAAATGATTACTTACTCTTGCATAACTTTTGGACCAGAAAATTGGTCCGAGAAATGGATGGACTCAATCTTATCAGCATGGTTTGTGATATAATGAACCATCTAAAATGGGAAAAAAAGGGGATGCAACACAGAGTTTTAATGACAGCATAGATTTAAAGAGAGTATTCTCAGAATATTCAGTCTCTTTGATATGAGAACCAGACTTCACCTTGTTATCCATCACACCATCGGTAACCTCGCCCATCTCACTAAGAATAGCCAGGGAGTCTGGGAGACCATACTTGGCTCCAGACTTTGGCTTATCACCACAGAACTCACTCTGAGGAGAAAGAGATCAAAAAAATAATAAATGAATAAATAAAAACATGGCTTTTATTTTAATATTAATGCATAGCTGGTAAAATTTTACAAAAATTCAGACTACACAAGTCAGTATGTGTATGTATAAAATAGTGAATTTTAAAATTGCATGTCCAATTTGTGATGGAAACTCACCAAGTCCTGCATCTCCTTCTGAAGCCGGGCCATGGACTTCTTGGTGCCCACAGCAAACACAAAAGTATCCATGTCCTCATCATTAAGAGTCACTTTGACTTGCTGCAAACAAAACAAAACAAAAAGAAAAAAAACAAAACCCCACAAACCCACAGACACTGCTGGTTAGAAAGTGTATCTGCAGAAATACACAGAGGAGAGAAAAGATAAAGTGAAAACGTACCACTTGGTCACAGGTGGGCCTCATCATTCTGGCCAGAACATTAAGCAGGTCCTGCCGCTTCAGAAACTTTAACAGACAATAAAAACATGAGCTATATGTAGGATACATATATCTAATACACATACTTGTATATCAGAACATACTGCCCACACCTTGAGCTGGATCAGCATGCCTTCACAGCAAACACGTCCAGAGCACCACAGGTTGTAGATGTGCTCATTTTCCTGGTTCAGCTTCCCAGTGCTTACCGCTTCTTTACTGGTGCCATCATCACCTACAAGTGTTAACGGTTAACCTCATGCTAAGCATTAACACTAAATACAAGGAAGTAGATCTAGCCTGTTGAGTCATTTTTCTGGCAGTGTGGAAAGAACTCACCCACTAGTGCAAAGTTGCTTTCAAGAAGCTCCCTGTGCGAGTTAAACCAGGCCTGAGCCAGGCGACTGTTTTTGTTCTTTCCAATGATGTAGTTCATGATGTAGGCCAGCAGGCCGGTCACCATCAGGATCTCCATGTAGTAACTCTCCCAGCTGTTCTGAAGATGTGCAGGAACCTACAGAGAAGCAAACAGCCAAGAGTATAGCAGCTCAGTCAGGAATGAAGATTCAAGGATCAGCGGATTTTAAATAAATAAATAAATGAATAGAGCCTGCAGCTGTTTGCTAACACATTGTGCCATTTAGTTGTTGCTTTTGTTTCTCCAGTGATGTTGTTCTGTTTTCCCCTAGGTGGATTAGTGCATTGCTGCCTGGGGCTCTTGTTGCCCCCATCTACACCCACAGGCATGCTGTGGGCCAGCAGGGACTGACTGCAGCCCTTGAAAGACTGGTTTACAGTCAAAAACACCTGCTAGTGTGAGCCTAACGCCCTACAGAATGACCTTGTGTCTCCTAACACATCCACTTGTTCAGCTGTTCATGTTTTATTTAAATTAAATTTAAAGCTTAAGGACAGATTCGTGTTTCTTTTTTTAAGATGTCTGAACTATTAAGCAGTGGCAATTTAAAAAAAAATTAATAAATAAAATTGCATAATGGTGGAGGTGGCACCATAATGGTCTGGGGGGATTTTTCCTTCAGTGGAACAATGGAGTTTCAGGGGAACCTGCACCTCGGTGGAGATACTCATCACTGAGTTCATGTTTGGAACTTTGATTTCTGTTTTGGGGGCGTTTACAGGTTTTTTGGAGGTGTGGTCCTAAACTTTTGATCAGCTGTAAAACAGCCTGGGTCAGTTTCAGCATTGCTTTCAATAAATTGCATGCTCACAAAAATATTTTGTCTCACTCTCATTTCTTCTAGTTGCTGTTGAAGCTCATGTTGTTGCACAATAATGTAAACTCTCCACAGATAAATGGAGAATTTACGTGTGATCACATTTAAAAAAACAAAAAACAAACAAAACAAAACAAAAAAACTTTATTGATCCCCTACGGGAAATTCTTGTCTGCATTTGACCCATTCACTCAGTGAAGCAGTGGGCCCGGCTCAATACAGCGCCCGGGATTAGTGATCTGCATGAACCCTTGCGCTCACAGTCCTATTACTCAGGAGTAAGTGGACTCATGGACATGCAAAGTATATTCAAGGATTAAGAATGCAGCACCAACGATGCCAGACTTGCTTTTTAGGAGATTTCAAAAGTAAGCCCAGTTTACCGTGTGGATTATCAGGGGGTCTTTCATGGAGTGTCCTGTCTTCTCCATGTCTCCAATCCCCTCAAACTCCTCCTGGTCATATTTGCTGTATATATCTTGATCCTAGTAAAATTTTAAAAGGAAATAAGTAAAAACAAACATCATTTATTATGTAAACTGTGTTCAAATACTAAGATGTAAAGAGTTAGAAGGTAATGAACCTGTGTGTCTGAGTCTTCAAAACCATCCTGTCCATCCTCCAGCTCCACTGTAGCTTCATCTTCATCTTCATCCTCATCCGGCTGCAAGGATGGCGAAGCCCGTGGCGGAGGGGCAGTTTCTGTTTCAGCTGCTGGATCGTCATTCATGTCTTCAAACTCGGCGAAGTCATTGTCATCGAAGTCTGCTAGGTCCTCTCCGTCGTCGAAATCATCATTGTAACGCCCCCTGGAGACGGGGATGGCCAAGAGGAGCAGCAGAGCGGGTATCAGGAGAATATAGAGGCTTCGCATGGTGGGACCTGCATCAGAGTGGGGTGAGAGAAAGTTGATGCAACAAACAGGAAAATAAGGGTTGACAACAGTGTAGACAGAGCAGAAAACCTGTACGAGAAAAAAAGAGAGAGAGAGAGAGAAAAAAAAAAAAACCTCTTACAAACCATCTGAAGACAAAAATTAAGAATTAAAAATAGTAGATAAATTTATCAACCAGGACATCTGGCAACAAAAAGACTTTTCTGTTTATTAAATGAGACCCATGGACCAGTTTAACACTGGAGCCACTTATGTCACCTTATTTTCAAATATTCAAAGAGTATTATGTAACTTCATTTAACAGAAATCGGTGCATTTTTCTCTCATTGTTGTCCATTTTATAAACCCAGTTCTGGTGAAAAGCAAAAACTTTTATATGCAAAATCTTTTTTCTTTTTTTGTTAAATGTAGAAAAGAATGATATCTGCAGGATGTGAAAGATATAATAGACTGGTGTGGGATGCACAACCTCTGCATCAATGTGGGGAAGATAAGGAAGTTGGTCTTGGACTTCAGGAAGAGGAGCAATACTCCATCTCCCTATTCATCAGAGGAGTAGCTGTAGAAACAGTCCACAGTTTCAAATACATCGGAGAACACATTTCCAGGGACATGACGTGGACCAGTAACCCCTGCAGCATCATTAGGAACGCCTACCAATGACTTTATTTTCTCAAGAGGCTGAGGCAGGGTGGCCTCAACACTCCATCGCCACCTGGTATGTAAACTGGACTGCCGCTGAGAGGAAGCTGCTGCAGAGCGTAGTGGAAACTGGCCAGATCATTTGCAGCTTCCTCCCCTCCACGGTCTGTAGTATGAGGGATCCCACCTACCCACTGACCCAGCCCATCAACTGTTTTGACTAACTACACTTGCAGTGCTCTGCCATGCTGTAGTACTCCATTTTGAACATGTACTGTTAGAGCTTTATTAGTGATAAGCTAATTAAGTTATATTGTTGATTTATTCTTAAGGATAGCTTGATGTTATGCATGCAGCTGGTTCTCAGGACAGATTTGATTTTTCATGTGGAAATATGCAAAAGACCAAGAAATCTTCTCCCTGATATCTACCGATATGCAAATATCCAGGTTTCCAAGCAAACAACAACAAAAAAGGTCATTTGCACATTTCTGCCAGCCGTGAATGATTTACACAAAAAAGTGATAATCAGACTTTGTAATAATATTCTCTCTATGAGAAATGAACTGAACTGTGATCTGAGAGAAATTTTACAGTCTCAAAATGTACCAATATCCCCAACCTGATACTAAAAATGTTAAAGTCTGACTCTCTCCTTCTCTTACTCCACCCAGCATAAGAACATAAGGCCACTTACTTGAGAACTTTGGAGTTAACATATAAAGATAGACACACTGAAGCACAGAAAATAAGACCATAATACTAAATATAACCATGTAGGACCATTCCCATCCACACCCACTAACAGACAAGGGTCTTTTGGCTACTCCCTTTAGGGGCTGACATAACGGATTATCTGCCTCCCACTACATCCATGAATCAGTCATAGTCCTTACATTCAAAGTCCCTACTCTCACATCCAGTACTGCCTTTCCTTCTCTTTCACAGTCTCCTAATATTCCTCCCCCCTCTCCTCTTCCTTTGTCTTCAGCCAACGGTATCACAGTTTCTACTGGAAACTTAAGAAATGTCATTCTTTATGACCTGCGTGTTTGAGGACTATATCATTGAGGTCGGATATTAAATATTTGTGTGGTTGTAGTGTACATTAAAAATTGATAAGTGCATATGATAACATATTATAAAGAACAATACATTTGGATAGGTGTGGTTAGATAATTACAGATGAATGTATAGTTCATCAAGTTAATGATGTCAAAGGCAAACAAGAAGAGCTCCAACAACAAAGAAAATACAAGATAAGCAGAAATAGATCTACTATCTTATTAGGATATAGCAACACTTGACCACAGAAACTCACACATGTGTCATAAATTTGCCAAATCTTTAACCCAAACACTGAAGTATTAATCCAAAACCAGACCAGCATTTGCAAAGAGAAGCGGTCTTCCTTTGAGATTAAACTCAAGGAAGTGTAATCTCGTCACACAGTGGGGGTACTAAGGTGACAAATTCCCAAAGAGGAAGCGCTCCCAGTAGAGCGACAGAAATCAGAAAAGACTAAGAAAGAAAGTGACCTTTAATTATCGGCATCTCCGCTTTATCACTAAAGAAAAATTATAAAGCTGCACCTTCAGACGTCTATGGACACACATGCCAGCCGGGAGTAACTTAAGCAGCTTCAATCTTATGAGCTTTAGTTAGCTCAACTAACTTTTAGCCACCGACCCAATCTATGCTAAACGCTCGCTAACAGCTAAAACAGAGATTTAAGCCTTAGACTTTTTCCAGTGACATTTGTGTTAAAACTATAAATGCGGCCTTATCTAGTAACGGCTGCATAGTTAAAGCACAAACAGTATTAATATCACCCGACCCATCCCCCCCGCAGCCCAGCTCTCACTCACCCATTAACCACTAGCAAATCTGACATTAGCATGCTAACGGTAGCTAACTAGCATGACAGCACGTCTCTAACAACACAGCTTACGATTTGAGGGGAAAAAAGCCTTTTCGTTTAAAACGAGACCAGTTAAAATAAACTAATGAATATACAGCTCACCTGGAATCGACCTGTGACGGTAAAAGGTGCGCACGTGTAGATTAAACAGTATGAACTACCCTTGTGGTGACGGTACACCCGAAAATCAAGAAAAACCTTTCAAAATTAAAGTATCGCGACCGGATGTGGTGGATTTGTTTCTGTGCGTTTCCAAAATGAAACGTTTATTTTGATTGTTAAAACCGGAAGTGTTTGCATGTCTAAATTAATGTTGCTCAATACTGCCGCTCCCTGGCGGACACAGCACGCAACTACAGCTACACCTGAAAACCTGCTACACTTAAAACCTGAGTTGTCACACTACGTATACTAAATGGTACTCTTAACGATATGTCTCGTTTACCGTTAATCTTAACGGATTCAATATAATGCTCTTAATTCTAAAAAATAAAAAAGTAAATAAAATAAACAAATAAATAAATATATAAACATAAAATATATAATATATAACATAAAAACATCAGGTTGTCAGATAATATGGTAAGTGTAATTTATATTTGTATGCAGACTTAAATACTTAAAAAGACTAGTTTATTTCAGTGTTTTACACAAAATACATACAATTTACGATCGTCGATATACACTGCCCCCTGGTGGTCACAATGAGTAATTACATATTTTGCTTGTTGTCTTATTGTGGAGTGAACACACGGAAAATGTGCGTGGACAAAAATACCGAAAATGATGCACTTTTATTGTTAAAATCATTTAATAGATATATTGACTGTAAATTATTTATATTATTTTAACGTTATAATAACTGTTTACAATGTTTATGATTAGTATGAAAAATACATAGTGTAGTCCTGAGTATGCCATTATACAACAAAAGCACACGAGTCAAAAGAAAGCAATGGTTGCAAATATCATACATTATTTGATAGACGTAAGTAAGAACATTTAGCTGTATGAATATGATATTTCTAAAGAGAATTTACTCATAGGCCATTTAGACTCATTGGAGTACTGTTGCTGTCCCCCGGAAGGCAAAAATAGCTAACATTCTTTTCTAACAACTTTTTCTGTCGCATGCAAAAACAAAATAATTGCATTTGTGATGAGATGATGGATTGTATGTTTGTCTGGAAACTTTTTAGGAAGAAAAAGGAGAAAACATTTGCTCTATTTTAGCATCTTCAAACACTGGTTCAACTTAGGTTTCATTAGTGTTTCAGTTTGTTTTCCAAGTTTTCCAAGGACAGGCGTTAGAGGGAGAATACAGCTGTTTCCACCACTTTTAATCACCCGCTATTCACGTCCGACCAGCAGGTGGCGGTAATGCACCTTGTTCGCTGACCGCCAGTAAATCCAAGCTTAGATGGACTTTTATGTTGAAAATACTAACCGGAAGTCATCTGGATACCTCTTGTGCTGTGACTTGACCTTTTCTTCAGGTTGCAGCGAGCGATGGTACTCTTTGTTAAGTAACGTGGTGGTAAATGTTGCTTTCAGACAAGATTTGCTTCATTAAATAGTCGCTGTCGCCGAGTCTGCCGACATTTGTTCGTACGAGTTAAAGAAGCGGGTCGAACTACGCTTGAGGGACTACTTAAATCGCAGTTCGCTGACGCTGGTGTGTTGGCTGCAGTTCGAGGGGGGATGTCTCTTCACGGCAAAAGAAAAGAAATCTACAAATACGAAGCGCCATGGACGGTGTACGCCATGAACTGGAGCGTCCGTCCGGACAAACGGTTTCGGCTGGCTCTCGGCAGCTTCGTGGAGGAATACAACAACAAGGTGCGCAGTATGGTTTGGGCCGCCAGCAGCTAACGCGGCGTTGACGAAACAATGCTAATGCTAGCTGCCTTAGCATACAATAACAATGCCCGATCTGTTGTTATTCACCAGTAAAACTAAAACAACAACAGGGTGCATATGTGTTAATAACCAGCGCGTCTTTTGTTGTGTACTTGTGATAATATCCCTTAGTAACGCCACTATAAATGGATAATTCTAACTCTGAACTCCCTTGGGAACAGTCCTTCGGTTCATTCCCGGTATATCAGGTCGTTTGTATGACATGACAGGAGATGTTTTTCCTCCTGCACAGGTTCAGCTGGTGGGTCTGGAGGAAGAGAGCTCAGAGTTTGTCTGCAGGAACACATTTGACCACCCTTATCCCACCACCAAGATCATGTGGATCCCAGACACGAAGGGGGTCTATCCAGACCTGCTGGCTACCAGTGGGGATTACCTGCGCATTTGGAGGGTAAGAATACAGATACCTGTGTTTTATATAGGAAAATCCCGAGCAAGCTACAAAGAGAACAAAGAAAATATAATAGAAATTATAATATGAATTAAATACAGTGAGTTTCCAAAAGTGACTTAAAAGAAAATGGCAGACAAGCTACGGTTACCTTAAGAGAAGTATGTTTTGAGCAAAGGGGTGATTACACAGGAGCGAGGGTGCTGGAAGACATGTATGAGTACAGCGTGACAGTGCTGAGGATCAGCTCTGTGCCCCTTCTTGTTTGCACTGGTGACGGACAGGCTGAGAGATGAGGTCAGACGGGTATGGACTGTGATGTTCACATGATATTGTTATCTATAGTGTGAGTAGGGAGCAGGTGGAAGAGAGCATGGGGAGGTGGAGGCATGTTCTAGAGAAGATTGAATGATCTCATATCATTTAATCTAATCAGTCATATCTCAGTGAATGAGTGGGGGACACGTGTAGCAGTGAAGATGCAAGGAGCATAGGTACGGAAGGTAGATGAGTTTAAATAGCTGGGCTCAACCATTCAAAACAACAGACAGTGTGCAAGAGAGGTGAAGAAGAGAGGGCAGGCAGGGAGTGGAGATGAGTTTTAGGGGTGATTTGTGACTGAAGGATAGGAGGAGTGAGAGGGAAGGTTTACAGGACAATAGTGAGTCCTGCCGTGATGTATGGTTTGGAGATTGTGGCACTGACAAAAAGACACGAGGGCGAGCTGAAGATGTTAATATTTTTGCTATAAGTGACCAGAATGGACATGATTAGAAATGAGTACATCAGAGGGACAGCTCAGGTTGAGCGGTTTGGAGCCAGATTTAACGAGGCAAGGCTGAGATGGTTTGGACATGTGCATAGGGAGTGACGGTGAATATTGTTCAAAGGATGCTGAATATGGAGCTGCCAGGCAGGAGTAAAATAGGAGGACCACACAGAGAAGATTCATGGATTTAATGAGGAAGGACATGCAGAGGGTTGGTGTGACAATGGAGGGTTGGGTGAGATGGAGAGAGATGAGCTGCTGTGCTCTATAAGCAGCGGTTGAAAGCTGAAGAATAAGAAGGAAGAGATCAAGATGTCATCGCTTTATGACCTACTAGCTTTAAAAGTGATCATTAAATATTTTTAATACCTACTGTAGTGTAGCTGGTAATTTGTACTTTAAAACAGACAGGGAGTAAGTCACCTGATTAAAAGTAAGAGCCTGTGGGGCGAAGAAGAATTTGCATTAATTTAACTGGGAGGAAATGAATGCATGATTCTTCTTGTTAAAGTCTTAGGAGATAAAATGAGCAGATAACAAATGTAACTGGAGGATCGGACAGCCAATTGTGTTACCAAATAAAAACTATTTTGTGTCTCTCTGCGCTATGGAGCTTCACTGTTGTTAAAAAAAAAACGAAAACTATTAATAACACATCAATGACCCACATTTTACTTCTTTATTATGAACTGAAAGTGTCCCGCTGCTGCAGCTATTACCTCGAGGAACAAATGCATGATTTAATCCTCTTTAGTTGCTAAAAACACATCCAGCTGTTTTAAAAGCAGGAAACTTTGCATTTGTGAATCGTTGAAGATTTTTAAGAAGACGCATTTTGATCTCTTTTTTTTTTCCTCCTTAAACTTGCCCAGCTGGCGGCCATGAATCAGTCGCATTAGCTGGCAGCGCTTGTTGTACGAATCCTTGCGTTTGTGTTGCAGGTCAGCGACACAGAAACACGTCTTGAATGTTTGCTGAATAACAACAAAAACTCAGACTTCTGCGCTCCCCTCACCTCCTTCGACTGGAATGAAGTTGATCCTAATCTACTTGGTAAGTAAACCAATATGTCATAAACTGTGAAGAGCCACTGAATTAAATGTAGTTTTAATTTCTTTTGTGACGTTTGAATTCATTAAGCTGTGTTGCTTTTTCTGCAGGTACTTCCAGTATTGACACCACCTGCACAATCTGGGGGTTGGAAACCGGTCAGGTGTTGGGACGAGTTAACCTTGTGTCTGGGCACGTGAAGACCCAGCTGATCGCCCACGACAAAGAGGTGTGTGTTTGCAGGCCAGAAGTGATCCCTGTGTGGCTGTGTATGCAGAGGAATATTTAATTGAATCCAGCTGTTTGTCCCTGCAGGTGTATGACATCGCGTTCAGCCGTGCAGGAGGCGGCAGAGACATGTTCGCCTCTGTTGGAGCCGACGGATCCGTCCGCATGTTTGACCTCCGACACCTCGAGCACAGCACCATCATCTATGAGGATCCCCAGCACCACCCGCTTCTCCGCCTCTGCTGGAACAAACAGGACCCCAACTACCTGGCCACGATGGCCATGGACGGCATGGAGGTCGGTTTGCTTTAAAATACTGAAACACTTTTTCCTTTTTTTGTTTTAGGCAACATAAAAAAGTAACATTTAGATATTTTAGGGCATGTTGTTATCAAAGTTCCTGCTCTGGAGTTTTCTATGAAATACCTCGCAGAAGGAGATTCCCAGCAAAGAATCGAAGATGACTTTTAGACCATTTTGTAGCATTAGACCAAATTTTATCTGTATGAGGAAAATAGTTTTATTATTATTTTACTGTCATTGCGTTTAATTTGAAATCTTTTTGTTTAATAGGTGGTCATCCTGGACGTACGCGTGCCCTGCACTCCAGTGGCCCGGCTGAACAACCATCGCGCTTGTGTTAACGGCATCGCGTGGGCACCACACTCCTCGTGTCACATCTGCACCGCAGGTAAGCGAACCGCAAGCAGGGCTTCATTAAAATTAGAACCGCTCGTGGAGATGTGTGATCTCAGGTACTGCTAAGACATAAAATAACACACTTCAGTGTTTAACTAGAATCTTATATTTGTGTTTTAAAGGTCGTCAGATGCCAAAACGCTGGATCTTGATTTGCAATATTAGAAAACGGGACTGTACTTTAGTCTCTTCTTAGAAACAGGAAAACGGGTTTAATTGGTGCATTACCTGATAGATTATAACATGTTCTTTTTTTATTTTTGTGGTTTTATGATATTTGACAAACAACTTTGACCATATTTGGGCAAAGGAGTGCATTACCTACTGCCAAGCAACGGTGAAAACCACAAAAAGAAGTGACGTAGCATGCAAAAACCTAAAGTTCAGTGCTGTCATTTATTTACTTTTTTTACAAAACTTTTTTTTTATTTCTTAAAATTTAAAAACATCTAGATTAACATGCAAAAACAGATTTGACCTGTCTTTGTTTGTTTCTTTAGAGTCTTTAATTTGAAATCACAAACTGTGTCCATGCTTTGAATTATTGTCGTTTAGTAACAGTGCAAATA